>JALBZD010000340.1:0-34168 GCA_038050675.1 Globisporangium cylindrosporum | reverse complement strand
CTGATCGGCGATCATCAGCACGGTCTTCAACTGGAAGCGACGTCCGCAGTAGTTGAAGAGATCTTCCAGCGATGGTCCGAGCAAGTCAATGACCATGACGTTGTATTCACCTTCAACGCCGAACCAGTGAAGGTTTGGGACACCAACTGCCAGAAATTTTAAACAAATGATACAAACTAGTCAGAACCTGAAACAATATCAATATGAGATGCATCCGCGCAAGCAAGACAGCAGGCAGCACGTACGTCCTCCGTTCAAGATTTTGAAGATCTTGGACTCGTAGAGCAGCTGCGGGTGCTTGCTCTTGACGGACTCGAGCTTGATGGCGACTTCTTCACCCGAGGTCATGTTGGTACCCAGGTAGACGTCACCGAACGAGCCGCTACCAATCTTGCGTCCCAATCGGAACTTCTTGCCGACACGCAGCTCCAGCGAGCTCTCTCTTGGGTGAGACATGGTGAATGCGGCTTAACTGCTCACAGAAGACACAGTACACAAAGATCCAAGTTAGCTTTCCGTGCTCACACACCAACGCGATCATTCACAGTACGATGTATACACGCGCCACCATATTCTATCTGCCAGCGCCATACAGACAGCCCTTCCCCACGTCCAGCATAGAAGATGACGTTCCATAAATCTCCCCCCCCCACGCTCACTTTTCAAATACCATTCGCGTTGTAGAAGAAAGTGGCGGGGGAAAAGGGGGCGGGGTCCACTTTTACATGTACATACAGGGGAGGTGGAAGGGGGAGACGTATCCTTATCGCACAACACATACATTACCTTCCACCCACACATAAATACACACGCGTGCTCGCTCCCCCCTCCCAGAACGCCACACCCGCACTCGCCCCATATTATCAAGCACACGCAAACACACTCATCCACAAACGCAAGCGTTCACTCTCACGGAGGAACTCACACAGCCAGCCAGACAGATAGACGCTCGCTCGTACCTTTTGGCGGGTTAAGAAGAAGAGGAAGGAAACAAGACTCCGCTGCTGCCGGCGGGGGCTCGTGAGAGAGAGAGTCGAAGGAAGAGAAAGCGGAGAAAGCCTGTTGTGTGCTGTTGTCGGTTCGGTCGTTCGTGCTTCGCCGCGGGGACGCATCATTTCGAGGAGTGATGGTCACAGAAAGACAGCATAACCTCTCTTTATACATATTTAATATATGCATATGAGGAGTGGTACATTGATGTGCTGTTTGGTTGGGGAGGTTTGTCAGGCTATCCTTATCGGGAGATCCTGTCGCTGAAGTTCCCCTTGTTAACAAAGTAAAGTACTGCACCTACAGGCACTGCGCGGGCTCGGGGTGCATGTGCGTCAAAGGGAAAGGGGGACTGCAGTTCAGCCTTGCGCCATTTTGAGGCTTTTTGCTGCGCGCGATCAAAAGGAGCAATCACCTCGAAAAAATCACTATGGTCATTTCCGAATGCCGGCGTTTGGAAACCCCAAAACTACGGAATTGCGACCATCTGGTGGGAAAAATTACACCCAGATTGCTTGTTTTTTAAAGCGAGGGGGATGCGTGTCCAGCTTGTTTTCGTTGCTTTGCGATACAAAACAACAAAACAACGTCCACAAACAACGACATCACATGTCAGAACAGAAATTTTTCCGAGTGTCTCTGGCTGTTTTTGGCTGGCAAGAAACCTGTAAACCTGCAGCGAGCTTGAACAAGGCAGTCAGAAGCGCACCAGAAACTCACATCTCGCAATCGCTTTCTGTGATTGTGAGAGATGGAAATAGATCGGATCGGACTTGCTCGCTTGTGTCGTACATTTGGTCATATCTGACAGAAAGACAAGTACGGATCTGGCTCGCATTTTGCATTTCAAGGCTGTCTGGCAGCACAAAAGATCGCAATCGCAATAATACGCTGATTGTGAGAGAAAGAGAAATGCAGATTGTGGTCTGGCTTGACCTGGCACGCTGGATGTTTGTTTGCACCCGTTGTTTGCCTGCCTCTTTCCACCAGGTGTTTCACCGTGAAGCGTCTATAAAGTACGACTACGAGTGTACTCTGAGTCACACAATTGTGTTATTGTGTCTGCTTGAGTAAATAACACTGTGAGCGACACCATTTCTACAATATTGTTGTGTCTACTTGGGTACAGTCGATTAGACAATCAATTGCCGAAATTGGATCACACGAATGAATTGACCCGCTGGATTTGAAATCACGCAGCAACCTCAGCGAACGCGCAGAAGCAGAAGCCAAAAGAGAAATGCGCGCGAGCACCATGCAGAAAGCCGCCAGCAGCGTCCGCAGCACCACGGCCAGCGGGTCCGTCGTCTACGAGTCCGAGCGCGCGGTGCACGAGTACCTACAGTTCCACTTTGGTGCGTTCGAGAATCGAGCTCGTTTGGTGCAATGAGAGGGGAAACATCTTCATCGCCATCAAGATACGCATGTGAGATTGATACGTGCACGCGCACATGATGCTTCTTGTCTGTTTTGTTGTGTATTGCAGGCGACCCAGCGCAGGTAGTGCCGTACAGTTTCGCACCACAGGATGCGCTTGCGTTCCTCCCTCGCACGGTGGAAGAGACCGTCGCGCATGTTCCAGCGGTCCAGCGCCGTCGCGCTCTGGACATTGGCTGCGCTGTCGGCCGCGCCACCTTCGAGCTCAGTAAGCACTTTGACCACGTACGTTGTGCATATTGTATCACATCCTGAGCCTGCGATGTAGTAGAAAGAACTGAGCGTCTTGTGTGTGTACACTACGCTTGTTGGTATCCTCAGGCGACAGGAATTGATTTCTCGCACCACTTTGCCGACACTGCTAACAAGATGAAGGAGCTCGGCGAACTGGAATACGAGGCGCACATCCAGGGCGACATCCGTGAAGTGCGCAAAGCGCGTCTGCCGGAAGGTGTGAAGCCAGTGAACACGAGCTTCCAGCAAGGCGACGCGTGCAACATGTCGCCATCGCTCGGCAAGTTCGACGCGGTGTTCGCATCCAACTTGCTCTGCCGCCTCCCAGACCCGGAGAAGTTCCTGAGTGAGATCTCAAGCTTTGTGAACAAGGACGGTATCTTTGCGCTCATCAGTCCGTACTCGTGGCTGGAAGAGTACACGGCCAAGGACAAGTGGATCGGCGCCACGGTGGACGCGCAGGGCAACCCTGTGGACAGCTTCAGCGTGATCGAGAAGCACCTGACAAAGGACTTTGACCTAGTCAAGCGCCAGGACTACCCGTTCATGATCCGCGAGCACGCGCGCAAGTTCCAGTGGGGCGTCTCGGACGGCACGTTCTGGAAGCGCAAGTGAACGCGTACGCCATTGATGGCTGATAATAGCAACATGGAGACTACTACTATTCGAATCGCCGACAACAAAGGTTAGAAATGATTGACCATATCCGTTCTTTCTTCGTTCGTGTTATTGTTTCAATGTTGTTTTGTGGGGCTTTTGCTGCTCTTTTGCGTGGCGTGGCGTTGCTTCTCACTCTATCATTGTTGATAGAAGACGAAAAAGCTGCTGCTGCTGCTGCTGACTATCCGCTATTTGAAAAACTAATCTTGACCTAAAGTCTGCATGCGTCCAGGAAGGAAGGGACGACGATGTTCATCCGCTCCCTCCGCCTGCTCGTCCGCGTTCACTTGTTTTGTTGTGAATCTGCTGATTTTATTAACCAGAGGAGCAACCGACCAGCCTCATGCGTTCACCCCCAGTGCGACGGCGCTTCGTCGCTTCTGCCCAGATGCTCGCCCTGTGGTCGTGCTGATATGCACAGAGGTCTTGGGTGTGGGCGACGACGACGACGCTCTCAGCGCAGGCGCGACTGCAGCGTATGCTCCCTTGGCAGCAGTCGTGGGTTCTTCTATTGTACGGCGGTATTGCTGCTGCTGTTGCTGCTGCTGTGGGTGCTGCTGATATACGTGGTGTGGTTGTTGAGGCGGCTGCTGGTAAAGCTGGTGGTGGTGATGAATCTGTTGTTGCTGCTGTGGCACTTGCTGTTGCTGGTAGTGCGGAGCGCTCTGGTGGTGGTGGCTGTTGCTGCTGCGGTTGCTGCTGTGATAGTTATTGTGACGGCTCTCCGGGACGCGCGGTACATAGTCGGTGAAGTACACGAGCTGGCCTTCGTTCTCCGGGTCTTCCGCGACGTAGTGGTGCATCTGGTAGTACGGAGATGGCTGCATGTACGGAGTCCGTACGCTCGTGAATGTGTAGTGGTTCGATAGGTCGTTGTAGAAGCGCGCGTACGTGTCCGTGGGCACGTGGAGGCTAAAGTTGATCAGCAGCAAGTACTCGATTTCTAGCTCGTTCATCTCCTTGCAAAGCACGCCGCCCACTTTCGCATAGTACGCGTTGTTGAAGTAGTGGTCGTCAAAGAACTTGGCGGCAAGCACGACGCTCGTGATCACGATGCGGTGCACGTTCAGCTCGGTCAGTACAAAGCCCTGCATGCGCTGTAGTCGGTCGATGTACACGAGCGCCAGCACAAAGCACTCGGGGCTGCACGACGCGTACTTGTGGATGCGCATCAGGTAGTCACGGATCGAGATCCCGGGTGCGCGGAACGCCTCGAACTTGGACGGGTGCTGGTACGGCACGGTCGCATACTCGCTCGGCTCAACCAGCGACTCCACGACGTACGCCAGCGTCTGGCATATCATTCGCCCACGCTCTTCATTCTCCTTCGTGTCGATCATGATCCGATCGATTCAGTTTCCGTGTTGAAGCTCGCAGCAGTATACACTCGAACCGCTGACGACGATGACACACGAGTCTGCTTGGACAATCGATCGATCTCGCAGATACAATACGATACGCTGCCGCTGACTGACTGGTTGTATTGATCAGCTGGTGCTGTGTCGCTGCTGGTGGATGAAGCGAATAGCCGAATTCTCGGGATGGTTCGTTCGCAATCACTCGCTTGCTCGGCCGGAATGACTGGTGTTCCGCTGCTGGTGCTGGCTGGTGGATGGGGACGTGGTCAGCCTCTCTCTCTCTCAATCTCTCGTTCTCGTCAATGCCCGAGAAGAAGGAGGAGAATATCAGAACGAAGAACACGGAGAAGAAGAATCTGTCACGATGTACCGCTTGTTGCTTGCTTGCTGTCCAGACAGTTCAGACGGACAGACAGACAACTCCTTTCTTCTTTCGCAACTGGCGGTTGCGCACACGAATGAAGGATGGATGGATTGGAATGCAAAGACCGGCAGATAGCTCCGCAGACACACAGCCAGACAAGAGGCACACAGCTAGAGAATGGAGGCGTCCGGTGGCTTTCTCTCTATTATGTGTGCGTCTGCTTGTACGGGAGTGTCTTTAACTTTGTCGTCACTATTGCCGTCTGGCTGGTGTATTGGCTCTCGCAGAGAACACTCCTCCCACACAAACAACATGAAAGAGCAAAGCGGCCAAGTTATGGCGGGCGGGCGGGTAGGAAAGAAAGAAAGAAGGCGCCGACTCTGGGGGGAAGAAATGGGCGGATCAGCCCTCGCAAAACAGGTACGCAGGTAATTTTAATCAAAATCACACACAATATTTCTTAGAGGTGTATGTTAGCTGAGCGCAAAACCTACACATTTTGCATCAAAAAAAGGGGGAAAGAAGCTTGTCCCTGAGAGAAAGCAGTCTTAAGCCACCAACAACCCTAGTCGCTGCTCCGTTTTAGCAAAAACCTTGGCTTTTCGCGAGGTTCTAGAAGCTCAAAAGCGTTTTGCACACGAAAAGATCGGCGCAAAACGCACATGGCAACCACCCACTCTCATTTTCTGCGAAAACGAGAACCAAGAGAACAAATCAAGCAAAAACATACGGATGTGACGTGGCTACAGAGAAGTGAGTAAGTGGTGGTGGGCAGCTCCACATGGTAAAAATGTACCGAGGCATTTCTAAAGTCCGTCTCCACGTGTGTCCGTTCGATTGCGCACTAAACTCGCAAGTTTCAGTGCAAGCCAACCAAGCAAGTCTGCACCAAGCAGCCCAATAAATTCGCAAGCTAGCCAAGCGTAGCAACAATTTGAGACAACAAACGCCAAGCAACCAACAAAAAATAGAACTTGTGAAAACAAAAACAAAATAAAAATGCGACTCAGAACCCCATGCGAAAGACCAGCGAAAGAGAGAAAGAGAGAGAAAAGCAAAAAGATGACGTACTCGACGTCCGATTTTTGAACACGGCGATTTAAATGCTAATTTATAGCCTAACCCTGTGCGCTATCTTTAGGGGTGGCGACCAAAAATGGGGCGATCTGGGTCAGCGCAGCCAGTCATCTTGCATTCGGGACGTGGTCCCTAACGAGTGGCGGAGCAAGTGCGTCAGCTGGCTGTTCTCTGTTTGAAGGGCGAGTGGTGAGCGGCGGTCCCCAACACAAAATACAAAGCAAACAATAAACTCCAGCAAACAAAGCAGCAGGTCGCCCTTGGTTGAACAAACAACGAAAGCACGCACGCATGTGGGGCTCTTCCTTCCCTTCTTCATCCCTCGATGCATCCATCCATGGGAATTCACAACAAGAGAGATTCGATGCATGCAACGTACTGTACCACAAGTGAGCTCATACTGCTCATGCATTCTCTTTCTCGGAAGCAAACGTCATGCAAGCTTGCTACTTTGTTGCAAGCAAGAAGACAAACACATGCAAGGTGTTCTTGTTGTGCAGCTCACTTGTCGCAAGCCAGCTTTGGCTTGACGTCATTGCAAAAAGCGTTCGTATTCAAGAGAGCGAGCACGAGTATTTTTTCGCATTGCGGACACGAAAACGCTTCTCCTACCTACAAAGGTACTGCTGGTGCGTGCGATCGCTCCCTTGAGTCTCCTCTGTTTGTGAGCGTGCAAGTGAGCATTTTTGCTGTCCAGCTCATCCAGAGATGCCGCAAACACAGACCAAGTGGAGAAACAGAGTAGTACTGTAGACGGATGAGTACTACCCCATCCTACGCGTCCCTTGCGTCCCCAACGCAAAACTAATAATGGCCCCTCCATCTTCACTTTCACAAGGGACACTCTGCATCCGACAAAGTACGAAACTCACTCGCGTCCTTTGAAGACCGATTCGGACTTTGTCAGATGTTTACAGTAGTCTCTTACCAACTCGGCTCCAGCACCAAATGGCTGGAGACGCAAAGCTTTGCGAGCCCAATACAACTCCAACAGCTCCATTCCATTCGCATTACCTACGGAGGCAGACGAACGATGGCGAAGCGCAGCGGAGGCAAGAAGAGCGAGAAGAGCGACGCGGCATCGGCATCGGCATCGACATCGGTGACCGCAAAGAGCGCTCAAGACGACGACCTCTTTGTGCCAAAGCCCAGCAATGCAGCAGATAAGCAGGCGCACAACGCAGACGAGCAGGATGAGGATGAGCCGATCGAGCTCAAAGTGAACGAGAAGTTCGCCAAGACGTTCCTGGAGCAGAAGCGCAAGGAGGAGCTCAGCCGCCTGGAGAAGCATCGCAAACTCTACGGCGATGAAGAGGACGACGAGTCCGACTCGGAGTCCGAGACTGAAGACGAGGACGGTGAGCAGCTCACGCGCGCGCTCGACGCCGACATCCGCAAGACGCTCAAGCTGATCCGCAAGAAAGACCCGGCGATCTACGACAAGTCGATTGCGTTCTTCAAGAAAGAGGACGGCGACAGTGATAATGACAGTGAAGATGAAAATGACGATGGCAGCAAGAAGAAGCGCAAGAAGGAGAAGAAGAAGAGCAAGGACGCGCCGCTCTACTACAAGGACCTCGTACGCCAGCAGGTGATCGCGGGCGACGTCGACAGCGACGACGAGAAAGAGGACGCGAACCGCGTGATGACGTACGGCGAAGAGCAGGCGAAGCTCAAGCAGGACTTTTTGAAGACGCTGAAGAACGCGACTGGCTCGGACGATGACGATAATGATAAAGCGACTGGGAATGGCGATGGCGATGACGATGACCTCGACGGCGGGCTGTTCACGGTCCGCAAGAAGACCGAGGATGAGAAGAAGACTGAAGATGAAGAGTACGCATCGTTCACGAACAAGTACGGCAGCGCACTGAAGAAGAGCGAAGTGGACCCTGACGCGTTCCTCGAGCACTACCTGAGCAGCGAGGGCTGGAAGGACAAGAAGGACGCGATCCCGCACTACGACGAGATCGTGAACGACGACGAAGATGCCGAGGAGCTGGAGAAGGCGGAAGAGTTTGAGCACAGCTACAACTTCCGCTTTGAAGAGGAAGGCAGTGGCGTGATCCACACGTACGCGCGCCGCATTGAAGACACAATGCGTCGCGAAGACGACTCGCGCAAGCGCAAGCGTGCCGAGCGCAAAGAACGCAAGGCGCTCGAGCGCTTGAAAAAGGAAGAAGAGCTGCGTCGCCTGAAGAACCTCAAGCAGGCCGAGATCCAGAGCAAACTGGAGAAGGTCGCGCGTCTCATGGGCAAGAACACCCCTGAGGCGGCGGTGCTGAAGCTCAAGCCAAGCGACTTGGAAGGAGAGTTCGATCCTGAGGAGTACGACAAGCGCATGCAGGAAGTGTTTGATGAAGAGTACTACAATGAAGACGATGAAGGTATGGAGAAGCCCACGTGGGACGAAGAAGAAGACAAGGAGCTCTTCGCGGGCTTGCCGGTGGATCCTGAAGATGAGGAAGAAATGGAAGAAGTCAAAGAAGAAGTGGATGAAGAAGAAGAAGAGCAGGCGATGAACATCATTGAACGAGAAGAAGAGGATGAAGATGAAGAAGACGGTGAAGATGGCGAAGAAGCCGGGGACGCCTTGAGCGCCGAAAGGGTGAAGAACATGTCGGCGGACGAGCTGAAGCGCGCCAAGCAGAAGTACTTGGACGAGCTCTACAGCCTTGACTACGAGGACCTGATTGGAGACCTCAAGTGCCGCTTCAAGTACCGCAACGTGAAAACGAACGACTTTGGTCTGACGGTGGACGAGATCATGGCGGCCGACGACAAGGAGCTCAAGTCGCTGGTGTCGCTCAAGCGTCTGGCGCCGTACCTCGACGAGGAGTACCAGGTGGACCGCAAGCGCGTCAAGAAGTTCAAGAAGACCCTGGAAGAAGCGAAGAGAGAGCGCATGGAGAAGTTTGCCAAGAAGCAGGCGGCTGAAGGTGGAGTGGCTGCTGGTGACGATGAGGAAGAAGCGGGTGAGCAGGACATCACTAGCGCCGAGTCAAAGGCTGTCGAGGGCGACGTGAAGGTAGTAGGAGGCAAGAAGCGCAAGCGTGCAAAGAAGACCAAGCAAAGCTCTGCTGCCACCGCCGCCACGGATGTTGGTGATGTGCAGGAGAAGTCGGAGAAGTCGCAAGACGAAGAGTTCAAAGCCAAGAAGACTGACAAGTCTGCTGACAAGACTGTTGAGAAGGAAGCAGAAGACTCGAAGAAGAAGCAGCGCCGCAGCAAGAAGAAGAACTCGGAGAAGAACGCGTTCAAGGCCACGGGCCTCTCGTCCTCACGTCTCGAGTCCTACAAACTGACCAAACCGAGCAAGAAGTGAGTACGTAGTGAATAGAGATTTTATATAGAGAAGTAAGAAGACGAAAGACCAAGAAAGGCATCGTGCATACTGGAATGTGGAAATGTAGCCATGTCACTCTTCTGGGGTAAATGTACCCATGTCACTTCCATTAATTGTATGTCACAAATTGAAATCCTGTGTTGCCTTTCTACAAATAGATAAGAGCTGCTGTTCCGCCGTGCGCGAGGCACGTCATCTCATTCCATTCGCATTTTCTGATATAATAGTGAAGCAAATGCAGCACTCTGTGATGATGGCGACTGGAGACATCTCGTTGCTGCCTGGCATGGTTGCCATGGCCGCGCCTTTGTCCGCTCTCATGCCGAGTGGTGTGGGCGGAGGGGCTGGAGCAACAGCAGCCACTACTGGCGCGACGTCAGTGGTATCAACTAACAGCAACAGCTCCTCTCGCACGCCTTGGCGCGAGTCCAAGGATGTCACGCGCGGAATGCTCTCCAAGCAGCCACGTGCAGCGATACGAGCAGCAGCGGCAGGCGGTGGCGCATCGCACAACAGCATTCCCCCAGCCACTGGAGCAACTGCGACCGGCGCCACCACTGCTACTGCTGCAACTACAAACCCTGCGAACATTGGAGGAGAAGAGCAACGAGCGGTATCGGCAGGGATGACATCGACGAGCGCAGGTGCAAGTGCATCTCCAGATGCGGCGCTGAGCCCGAGCAGTCGACCAAAGTCGAAGCGATGGAACCTCATCAAGAAAGACGTGCTCCCGAACCCGCTGCTCATGCAGATCAGCGAACGCGTGCAGCTGATAATCAAGTGGGTATCGGCGCCCAATGGATGCTGCACTTTCCCGAGTATGGGAATGGGAATGACTCACCCAACTCCCGTTTGTCATTGCGTTTTTGGTGCGTGCAGGACGCTGCGAAAGCTACCGGAAGATCGCACCGAGAATGATATCCGTTTTATCTGTATCTGGTGTATATCCATCAGTCTAGATGAACACCTCTCCGTACAATTTCCTTGACTGCCTCGCACATATTAAGCTGCTCTATCTGTGGCTCATGAACCAGGAGAAGCTCAGCTCGCTCTTCACGACCATGTCGGAGATCTCGGCAAAGAAGCTCTGCAAGGAGATGGAGTTTCGTCACCTCAAGGGTGGCGAAGTGGTCGTGAACCAGGGCGAGAAAGGCAACACCTGCTTTGTATCCCCCCCACAAACTCTCTTTTGCATGCTGCATGTGCCTTCGTGGCATGTTTTTCGTTTCCCTTGACTGCCTGCCGTCTAATTCTTTCTCTCTCTGAAGATCCTCGTAAGCGGACTTGTTTCCGTATACGTGCGCAATCCAGAAGACCAGAAGAAGTACCAGCGCCTTATGCGCACGTCGCTCGACCCGTCTAGCTCCAGGCGGCTGGTATGCTTGCGTTATGCGTTGCGCCTCGCTTCCCAAAATCACTTGGCTTGTCTAGTTTTGCGACCCATTGGTTCTCACACTTCTGGATTTGTGTGGATTTATGTATGTGCGTGCTTGTGAGCAGTCGGATTTTGGTCCTATCAACTATGGCGCGAAAGTGGTGACACTCACCCCAGGAGCTACGTTCGGTGAGCTATGCCTGATTGAACCGGACTCGAAGCGAAGCGCAACCGTGATCGTCGACCCGCAAGCGCAGATCGCGAACTTCATCGTGCTCACGGCGGCGTCGTACCTGCGTATGACGCGATCACAGACCATCGAAGGCACGATCACGGACCACATATCGTTCCTGCAGCACATGCTCATATTCCGCAAGTGGTCGAAAATGCGTGAGTTCGGTTCTTGATTTCTCTCTCTTGGCTGATGGCAAGACTGATCATTGACAACGCGTTGCTGGTGTGGGCCAGAATTGATGCACCTCGTCAATTCCATGAAGCTGCTCACAGTTCCTGCTGGGGTGCGTTCGCTCGCTCTGGTGTCACTGGTGCTGCCACTCAATGCTCATCTCCGCCAAGTGAGCTCACGCCTTGTTTGTTCTGTTTCACGGTGGTCGGTAGCAATACATTCTGCACAAAGGAACCGAAGCCGACTCATTCTTCGTGATCCTACGCGGCGAAGCACAGGAGTGCGTCAAGCTGTTGCTGAACGAGAACTCTGAGATGAGGTAAGAACCAGCAAATATTGGTACACAGCAGCAACGACACCTCACTCAGCACGTACGTCATTCTTCCTGTTGATAGCATGGGTGAGAATCGAGGCGTTCAACACTGCATCACCGTGGAGTTGACATTTCTCGGCAAGTTCGACATCGCTGGCGAATACCTCTCGGCCGAGAAGAAAGTGATGCAGTGCCCCACGGACATTCGCGCCATGACCGATGTCGACTGCCTCGTGCTCAGCGTACACCTTTGTCGTTTTCATCTTTCGCGTGGAATACTTGAAAAACATCGGAACTCACTCTCTTTATCTACCACTTCGCTGATCTCTTGACAGAAAAAGCTGTTCATGCTACATTTCGGAGGCAAAGACGTGAAGAAGCACTGTGCCCGCGCACTGAAGCGGATCCGCGCGGTCGCAGAGACCCGAGAAGCATGGCGCGAGACACGCATCAATCAGGCGCTGCTGTATCCGCACCTGCGCGTACCAATCACCCGGAAGCTAATGCGGCTGAGCGGCAACACCTGCGTGATCTGCGGCAGGCACACTCATATCGCGGGTGACGAGCTTTGCATGGACCTGGCGATCTACTTCATGCGCGACGAGCAGCTCAAGAAGAAAGAGCGCAAGCAGGTGGAGCGCTCTATGAGTCGCCATCGGATCAGTATCGCGCCGCCCGCTCTTGGCACAAAACCTTTAGGATCGGTGACGCCTACGGCAACCTCAGAGAGATCCCACAAGAGCTCCGCCAACTCAGCTGCAGCAACTTTACCTCGGCTCAACGAAGACGAGGACGAAGCCGACGCGGAATTTGCAGCGAGAGCCTCCAGCGCCAGCAGGAGCCGATTCGGCGCGCAACTCGTCTCGAAGCAGTGGAAAGAGGCCGAGAGAGCAGGTCTGCACTGCCCCAAGCGGCCGTCGGTAAGCCTTGTTCTTCTTTGTTTCGTTGTGGAGGTCTCGATCGCCTTGGCGAGTGGAATGCTGTTCTTGCTACCATTAACCTCGCTTTCTGCATGTATTTAGACCACGCCGCTGCTGATCTCGTCGCGGCTGTCGCTGGTTGTTCCGTCCATCACGCGCTCGATCCACGTCTCACAGCGCAAGCTCAACGCCAAGCCCAAGCTGTCGATCGACGAGCAAATCAAGCGCATCCGCGACTCGTGGCCGTACGAGTGGAGCGAGAACGATGACGAGCACGCGTCTTCTACGATGGAGAGCGAGAAAGAGGCGCTGCTGACCAAGCGCTGCACGACATTCTCGCGCGCTCGTTCGCCTTCAAAGTGTGACTTGGAAGCTCTTGATCGCAGTGACTGCCCGCGCTCTCGGTCTCGGTCGCCATCGCGAAACACAGTATCGATCTCCGTAAAGGGCAGCTTCACAGTTAGATGAGCGAGTCCAATTCAGTTCAAAATCATCAGCAAGGCACGGCGTGCAAACAAAGTATCCAATATTACTGATATTACCATCGAGAGAGCGTGCGCGTGCATCACTTCACGCTCATATACTGGACCTTGTGACCTTAAAACGCGACTTCTTTCACTTGAACACCGTTGGGCGGATGGGACCCGCCGCCGCCGCCGCCGCCGCCGCCGCTCCTAGGCAGACTGCTGGAATGGCTGCGCATGGACTTGAACATCGCCAGGTCCTCCATGTAGTCGTGCGACTTCATGTACTGCGTCACAGTCGTCCCGAGCACGTTCAGCACCTCCACCTGCTTAAAGTCGATCGTGTCGCGAGCAAAGCGGTCAGCAACACAGAGATCGCCAATCACTTCGCCGTCAATCATCAGCGGGATGCCCACGAAAAACTGCAACTTGGCGGTGAAGCGCTTCTCGCCCGAGATACGCTTATCGGACGACACGTCCAGCACGATGCACGGCTTGCCGCGACTAGCTATCCGACGGAACGTGGGCAGCGAGCGGGGGAGACCAGGCGGCGCCTTGCCTTCGTAGTACCGCACGAGCTCGAAATCGTCGGTGCGGATGCCTGCCATGGGACACTGCAGCGTCTCCATCGCGAGCATGCAGATCTCCTCAAAGTCTTCGTTGAAGTAGCTGATGCGCCGCTGGTCAGTCTTGAGCGATCTGCTGCTGCCTAGTGGCATGTTGGCCCGAGAAGAAGAGGAAGTAGACGATGAAGCGGTCGAGAGCGATTTCTGCAGACTCGGGTGCAAAAGCTGCGTCTTCTCGACGGACGGCGGAGGAGACACACCGCCGTTGTTCATCGAAACGGGGTTCACATCAAAGTCGTTGAACGACGACGACGTCTTCATGTACGCGGACCCCGTGGGCTGATACTGATACTGGTACGACGGGTACGGCGATAGCGTGAAGGATGACTGCTGTTGTGGCTGGTGCGGCTGCAGTGACAATGGCGCGATTGGGGCTGCGTCGTCGTTCGAGCTGCGAGAGCCGTCGGAAGACGATACGCCGGAGCTCGTGCTGCAAATACTAGTGTTCGTGGTCACTGTCATGGACACTGACGTCGGGTTCACACCTGCTGCTGCTATCAAATCTGTACTTGCTGGTTTCGCCAGACACGCTTTGCACACACGCACTTTCGCTGGATCCAGATCACCGCTCACCTGTTTGAAGACCGTGCACGCAGAGCACACGACCTCCCCGCATACTCGGCAATGGTGACGGCGCTTGAGCATACCAAACGTCTGCACGCACAGCGAGCAGTTGGTGCGGTCCCCATCGCTCACCCATTCCTTCTTGTCCGCGAGCGTGCCTGGCTGAAAAAGCGTGTGCTGCATGGCGCGCTGCAGATAGCCCAAGTCGAGCGCCAGACGCATCGCCAACAGCTTAATGCCCGAGCTCACACTTTCTCCGCGCGCTTTCCGCATCGACATCGTGAGCGTGACGGACACCATACCTTCTTCCGGGGTCTGCTGCACGATGTATGAACTGGGCTCGTATAGCGTAAGACTGTACGCATCAGGCTTGGAGCGGATCCCGTAGCGAGCGCCGATGCCGTCGTAGGACTCGAAACTGCAGACACCAACAGTGCCGTACTTCGGATGGTTCGGGATCGTCGTGCAGTACTCGCGAATGCACATTTCTTTCCCTTTACCAAGTGTCTTCTGTGACCAGAACGTCATCCACTTCAGGCTCAGCGATTCCATTTCTTGGTTCTTGCGGTTGTGCGCGTGAAGCACTTCGCCATCCGAGAAATTTTTTGAGTGCAGCAGCTTCTGGAAGCTGCGGAAAGTCTGACTTTCAGTCGATCGCAGGCACTCCATCACGTTCGCAACGGTGCCAGCGACCTTCGCCACCGCGCGCACCGAGTACGAGAGCTTCTCGTTGTTCTTGCAGTGCAGGAACACCGACACGTTTTCGCGCTTGGTCTCCAGCGACCACACGCTCAGATCCATCGCACTCTTGATAAGATCTTCAACATCCTTGCTTTCTGATTGGTACCAGACGTCCAGGTCCACGTCCGCGGGCCATCCCATGGTTGGCATTGACGATGTCCGCCTCAACTCGTTATGCCCACTCTCGCCGCTCATGATAGACAGTCGATCTGGAGTCACTCGTCCCGTTAATATTTATCGAGTACGAGAAGCGCTGTATTTTCTTTTTCGATCAGTCGAGTCGGACTATGAAGAGCTGGATGCTGCTGGCGTAGCTCTTCGTGTCCGTAGCTCTTCGTCCTCGAATTGTCCGATCTCTGGAGAAGAGCGAAAAGATCCATCAATAAAACGTCGCAGCGGCAATCATATGCACACAGACAGAGACAGAGACACAAAGAGATTCAGCCACAAAGCGCGAGAGAGAAAGAGGAAGAAGCATTCGTCAGCGTCAAAGAAGAGCAGGCATATGAATCAGCGCACGAAGGCGTACAAGCAGCTGACTTTTCCACACAAGCAGCTGCTGGTGCCGACAGCTCGCACGTGTGCGCGACGTCCACCACCTTCGCTGCCAGCATTTAAGCTCGTACGCATACACAATACATGCGCATACATGCATACACACCTGAGTGATCGGTGGGAGAGAATAGCACGAGTGCCGCTTTCTTCAGCGCTGATCGAGTGAGTTAATGGGCGCGCGCAGCCAGGAAGGGCGGAACGAACGAACGAAGCTTGCGATGTGATGATGATTCGCCCAAATGTCTGTCTGTCTGTGTGTCTGTTCTGTGTGTGGACAGCCAGAGTGAATGCGAAGAGCAGATGAATTCGTTTGTATGGGTTTCATTATGCCGAGGAAAGGGAAAGCGGAGGTTGGAGGTTGAGGAGCGGGTGGGCGGGCGGGGTCATAGCGGGATGGACCTTTGTTGCGCTTGGTACCATCTGGTCTGCAAACTGTATTTCTGGATTTTCCTCGCTGTGATTGGCCAAAACGATGGTTTTAAAAACCACGACCTTACAATTGGATGAAAATAGGTATCAAACACTGTATTGGCCAATCAGAGTGCCTGAGGACGAAGAGAAACGACCTCAAAAAAAGAAGGAATTGAACCGACTTGAAAAAAAAGCCAAAAAAGCTCTTCCGATCGCGTTCTGGCGGAACATGCGAGCTTTTGGCAGCAACGCCAACAAAGAAAAGTCAAGTCAAAAAGCGGAGATTGAAATACGGATGGACACATAACTGACTGCAAACGCGAGTATGAGCGCATGAGCTGCAAAACGCCCGTTGCACCAGCAGCATCAGGAAAACCCATTGCTAATTCTTCGCCGCGCCCTCAAGCTGCATCCTCCTTCATAAACAATTTGTATCGCTCTGCTGTTCAATTGGTTGAGCGCCTTCATGCAGAACGTACTGGGGTTGACATATCTCGAAAGCGTGCCCATAGTGCAGCATCACATGTGTGTGTCTCTCTGTCACTCCGCTGTTCTTTAGATACAAGAGAGCGAGCGCAATCTTTTGTCGAAGTTCATTCCGCTTTGCGTGCGTTGCTCGTTCGTTGCTGGCTGGTAAGTGAAGCCATGCATCAGATCCAGCGTAGAAAAGCATGCAAGGTGGAAATGGAACAAAACGCAAAGGTGGTGACTGACTGATTGTTCTTAAATGGATGCAATTCTTGAACCAATCGCGCTCATGAATGCGCGTTGAGATGAAGTGACCTTTACATTGGAGAGGTGGGGGTGTGGGATGGATGGATAGATGGATGAAGCGCGGATCCATCCAGTTGACGACCGCTTTGCTATCGAAGTGATTGTCGTCAAAATGGGTTTGTCGAATGTCAACAGGCATGCGTGAAAAGAGGAATGCAAATGGAGGCTGGTTGATGGCTCTTGGCTGCTTCTGGTGCATGAGCACGCCACCACTATTTTGATCAGTGGCAACACTAACGAACATTCCAACAACTAACCAGTATCAAGAATGAACCTAACGTTACAACTCCGATAATTCAACCAGTGAAATCATCACCACCTCTAAAGTATGATTTCATGTATTCGTACTTTGTAAGTGATTCGCAGTGGGACAGCCAGCGTCGTCACGGAAGGAGGCCGTTTGGACGAATGGAGCTGTCAAAGGAAACAAACAAAAAATGGCTTCAGCCTAAAGATATAGCCGAATACTCAAATTTCATAATCCATGCTTTATCCGTACCATACGCTTAGTGGGTCAATCTGGGAGCGTACGGCGACTGGCGTACGCTCCCAGATTGCTTTAGTGTCGGCATCCTGGTAGGAGGCTCGCTTCAAATCCCGATTGCAAAACTCCAGCTGACCGATTGCCCAAACAGAGAAACAAATATCCGAATGGATACTTCAAGTATACAGATTGATCCAAATCCACACAATTGCTTGTCTTAACACATGTCTATTGGAACTTCTATTATCCGGGCGTGTGTAGTGACCCTCCTCTGGTCGCAGTAGTGTATCCTTTCCTTACATTTTGCAGTGAATGATCATTGCAGCACCAGCGGAAAGGATCATTTCCGCATTCTCGCTGCCTGTATAAGCCCCCTCCCCCCTTCTCCTCCCGCGTCCCTCCGGCCTAAGAGAAGCATGGCATTCCGCGCTCTCTCGCGATGCAATGGCCGCCGCGCCGCCTCTACGCCATTGGCACCTGCGCTCCACCGCGCATTCGCGTCGTCAGCACTTCCATCCACGCCCTCGCCAGCGTTCCCAGACGAATACGAGTATGCGCACATCAAGACGAGCGAGATCCCCGGCCCTAAGTCCAAGGCGCTCATGAGCCGACTCAACGCGATCCAGAACACAGCGGCGGTGAGCTTCTTCGCAGACTATGAAGCGAGTCGCGGCAACTACCTCGTCGACGTCGATGGCAACCGATTCTTGGACATCTACGGTCAGATCGCGTCGCTGCCGATTGGGTACAACCACCCGAGCATTGTGAAAGCAATGTCGGACCCGAAGAACCTCTCGATCTTGGCGCAGCGACCGTGCTTGGGCATCTTCCCGCCAGCGGACTGGGTTGACCGCATCCAGAACACGCTGATGAAGGTCGCGCCAAAGGGTCTCACAGACATCAACACGCTCATGTGCGGCTCGTGCTCAAATGAGAATGCGTACAAGGCAGTGTTTATCTGGTACCAAACCAAGCAGCGCGGAGGTCCGCCGACGGCGTACGACTTGGAGACGTCGATGGAGCACAAGCTCCCGGGTACCCCGAATCTGAGCATCCTTTCGTTCCGCGGTGGCTTCCACGGTCGCCTGCTCGGTTGCTTGTCCACGACGCATTCGAAGGCAATTCACAAGGTCGACATCCCTGCTTTCGACTGGCCAGTGGCGTCGTTCCCAAAGCTGCGATACCCGCTTGAAGCGCATCAGGCTGCGAATGAAGCCGAGGAAGCAAGATGCCTGGACGAAGTGGAGCGTCTCTTGCGCAGCAACGAATCGCAGAAAGACTCGCAGAAGGACTCGCAGATCGCCGGTATGGTTGTGGAGCCGATCCAAGCCGAAGGTGGCGACAACTACGCGAGCCCAGCGTTTTTCCGCAAGCTGCGCGATCTCGCTGCGAACTACGGCGTTGCGTTCATTGTCGACGAAGTGCAGACCGGCGGCGGTAGCACTGGCAAGTTCTGGGCTCACGAGCACTGGGAGCTTGAGAACCCTCCAGATGTCGTCACGTTCAGCAAGAAGCTGCAGACCGGCGGATATTTTGCGAAGGAAGAGCTCCGTCTCGTCGAGGGCTTCCGCATCTTCAACACGTGGATGGGCGATCCGTCCAAGATGATTTCTCTGCAGGCGTTCCTCGAAGCGGTCGAGAACGACAACTTGCTTGAGAACACGGCGATCACGGGTAAGTTTCTCAAGGAAGGGCTGGTGGACCTCGAAGAGAAGTACCCGACGTTGATCTCGAACGTGCGCGGTGTGGGCACGTACTTGGCGATGGACCTCCCAACTGAAGCATTGCGCAATGAGTTTGTCGCCGTATTGAAGAGTCTCGGTGTTGCGTCGGGAGGCTGTGGAACCAGCGCGATTCGATTCCGCCCTGGCCTCGTGTTCCAGCCGAAGCATGCAGCTGAATGTCTCGAGAAAATGGAGGAAGCGTGTAAGATTGTGGCTACCAAGCGAGCTTAAGAAATGACCGGCTGATCTAACTTGGACCATCTCTTGGTTGGCTCGCAATAATAGAAGAAGAAGAAGAAGTAAATGAGTAATGAAGTGTACGCTCATCAACCGTTTAAGAATGAACTCGCATGCATTTCCTTTTCATTTCGCGCAAAAGATCGTCACCAATGTGTCAGGTTTGCGCAGGTTCCACCTCTGCCAAGTTCATGTGTCAGGTGCATTAGTACCGATGTCGTTCTTCTAAGCATGAAGCGACATCAAGTGCGTCATCGCACCGACCATCACTCTTGATTGCTCGGTTTGCTCAAGCAACCGTTTCGGTTACAATTGCCGCCACCATCAAAACCTGTCGGTCTGTGACACCACAGCACACAAACAAAAAGCAACTCAGGAGACGAGGCGATATGGCGGAGCGATCGCAGCGCCTCAACGCGGTGCAGAACGGCGCCATCGGCTCGCTGACCGGCATGATTGAAGTGATGCTGCAGCAGCCGACCATCGCCATGAAGAACGCCGTGCAGGTACGATGCGACTTGTGTGCGCGTGTGGCGCCCATTCAAGATGAGCCTTTGACAACCGCTAACATTTGTAGCTCTTCGTATTTTCTTGTGCTCGGTAGCAAGGCAAGCCGATCCCATGGTCGGTACCCGCGCTGTACCGCGGTGTGGGTGTGTCGCTGGCGTCGATTGCGCCGATCACCGCTATGCAGTTTGGTGTGAATGGCAAGCTGCTCGCGCTCGCTGGCGCCAGCAACCAGAACCAGCCGCCGTCCGACCAGGTCAAGATCGCGTGCGGCGCCATGGCCGGTGTCGCGTCGTCGCTTCTTGGCTCACCCGGCGAGCTCGTGATGACGCTCCAACAGAACAGCGGCAAGAGCTTTGGTGCCACGGTGGGCGAAATTGTGTCCAAGTACGGCGTCGGGAGATTGTTCCGCGGACTCGAGGTTACTGCAGTGCGCGACGGCGTCTGGTGCGCGAGCTACTTGGCGCTCGGCCCTGTGCTCACAGGGAAAATGCACTCGCTCAATCCGCAAGTGTTCGGTGATGCCGAGACTGCGTCTGCGTCACAGAAGGCGTCCGCGTCAGCCGTCGGCAGTATCCTGGCGGGACTCGTGACCGTGTACGGCACGCAGCCTGTGGACACAGTCAAGACTGTGATGCAGGGAGAAGCGATGAGCGTCGGCACCAAGGCCCCGAGCTCGATCGCGGTCGCGAAGCGCATATATGCGGAGGGCGGCTGGCAACGATTCTACAAGGGAGCCGTGCCGCGTGGCGTGCGTCTCGTCGGCGCGGTCTTCATCATGGGCCAGTCGCGAATCAAACTAGAGGGAATTTTTGACGACCACGCCGTACTCGCGAGTGTCATCTAATAGAAGGAGAACAAAGGTACCTTACTTGGGTACATTATCAAGTCTATTGCATCAATTTGCTATTCCATCAATTTGCTTGCTATGCTCTGTGGTTGTCAAACTCTCTCAGGATAAGCTGCAGCGGCACGTCGCCATTTGCCCACTCTGGAAAGACGACGAGGCGTTTGAAAGCCCCGCTGCTTGGTGCGGCATCGTGACGCGCAGCTTGCCGGTGACCATGCCCGCCGCCTTGCCGTGGCGCTCGACGGAGATCTCAAACGGCAGAAAGCGAGGCCGCGGCAGACAGAACTTGTCGAGCGAGAGCGTTGCGACGCCCAGCACGTCGTCGGCGGACGTCGTATCATAGTCCATGAGCAGCAGCACCAGGTGCACGAGTCTCACGTCCTTCTCCTGGTCGCAAAGCACGTGGAGCTTAGGCACTTGGTCGTCGCGCCACCTGAAAACGTCATTCGCATGTGTACATAAGTGTTAGAACAAGAGTGCCCGAGAGCACGTAACGAGGAACATACGACGACAGTCTTACGCTGGCGAGAGCGTGGTCATGATGGTCGTTGTCGATGGGTGGCCCCCAGAGCTCTCGACGTGGAGTGCAGGGCTCGGCACCGAGTAGAATTTGATCTACACGATCACATAACAAAAGCGGGCGGGTTAGTCTCATAAGCCCACAACACGAACTTAAAGTGTCAAACGTACATAAGGATCGCTGAGCCCCGTCATGTCCATGGCGAGCAGCTCTTTTGCGGAGAGCTCTGTGATCTCCACGAGCGTTGCGTACGTAGTCGAGAGCGTCGTGTCCACGGTGATCGGTGGAGAGGGCTGCACTTGGAATTCGGCCAACACGGGCTTGTGGTCGCTCGACGAGATCGCTTCAATGCACGTGAACCGCTGGAGCGTGAGGTTCGCCTTGCAGCCAGGCAGCGACTTATGCAGCACACGGTCGCAGTAGGACGGGATCCGCTGGGGCTACAGTGCATCAATTTCGTAAGTAGGTCACAGGGTTTAAAATTGGTTCAGCATCTCGTTAACATGGTGAAGAGCGATCCCCATGATACATCTCGTACGTACGTTGTACTCGTCAGGGGCGTGACGAATCCGCTTGAACGTCGGTGGGAAGAGCGCCGGTGGCAGCTCCCAACCCGTGAGCGCTTTCTTGGCCTCGACCTGGAACTTGAGCTGGTCGTTGCTGTTGAGAAACGCCCACTTCTTGACACGCACGTGCGCCAGCACCTCGGCGAAGTGCTGCTCAGTCGTGCGCTCTTTCTGCTTGGTGTAGTTGAGGTCGACACGGTAGTTGAGGTCGCCGAACCAGAAGCAGTGGTCGAACTGGTGATCGAGCGACACTTTTTTCATGCCAAAGTTCGCCCCCAGGATGCTCGCGCACTAGTGAGAGGAATGAGAATACAAGATGAGGACTCCCGACAATGCTGAGGATGGTATCGAAAAAAGAGCTGAAATCGGGAGCTCTGCCCACAACGTACATCGCTGTTGCGCTTGTCGAGGAACTTTTGGTCCTGGTGGGCCGCGAGATGGCAGCTCACAAAGCAAAGCGACGTGTCTTGAACCACGAACTTGAATACCAGACCGCCCTAGAAAACCATCAATGTTAGAAACACAGTCTACACAATTACCCCGACAAGTTCTAGATATTTCTACAGCCCAAGAACCAATTGCACAAATCTGTACGTACCTTGTTGCCCAGCACACTTCCCAGCCCTGTCGGGACGAAGATCTTCTCAATCCTTGAGACCATGTGCCGCGTGTGCACGTACGCGAAGAGCCTCATCTCCATGAGCTCCACCTTGCCGATGAGCGCGTAGTGCTCGCCCAGATGGTGGTAGATCTGCTTGTTAAACGGGTAGTCGAGCACGTCGGCGACCGAGTCGCGCAGGTTTGTGCTCACCTGGCGCACCAGTTTGGACACTTTGCGGATCGATTTCTTAGTGCGCGAGCGCTTGACGATCACCTCGCCCGTCTCCAAGCTGCAAATGCTGTTGTCCGTTGTAGCGGAGTTGGTGGGGCTCCCTGATGATACTTCAGTAGTGCCATCAGGCAAAATTGGTTCGACATTTCCATCGATTTCACCGGACGCGAGTGAAAGCTTACGTAAATGGGTGAGCGAAGAGCTCCGTGAGGTTTGGCATGCAGCCTGGCGAGCCGCAGCAAGTGCAGCGCTGAGCTCTTCATCATCGTCGTCTTCTTGTTCGTTCTCCGCATCGTCATCTTCAAGATCGCCATCGTCGTCGTCATTGCCGCCACCTTCAAGGCTGCCTCGCCGGTCGAAACCCTCGTCTGCCTCACTATCCCCGTCAGCTGTCTTCCTGGGCGATCCGTTTCCAGTTGCATCAGTCTCGGAAGAGCAGCTGCCCCTTTTATCGGCGTCTGTGGCTGGCGTTGGATCGTCCCCAGTTGTGGAAGCTCGACTGTCCGTGGACTTCTCACGGTAGCTGCTCTCCTGAAGCCCGATGACGATCACGTCAAAGTCGCCACCGCCCTCGGGAATCCACTCGTGGATCTTCTTTGGGTTCTTCGGCGGCATCGCATTACCAACGTTCCAGGACGCGACCAGGATCTTCAGCGGCGGTTTGGCCGGAGGAATCGGCGGAGCAGCCGAATGAGGGGAGCCATTGGTCGTGGCGCTGCCACTGGTGTAGCTGCTGTTGAAGAATGAGCCTCGACGGGAGCGTGGCGGGGCCAGAGGGAGCGGTGATGGTACAACTGGTGGATGCTCAGCATCGCAATCGGATTCAGTCACCTGGCACAATTCGTACAATTTCGATCCGCCAGCATTCCATTAGAGATGTAGGTTTTGCTCCGGAGCAAGCGAATTGACACTTCCATACTCACCTGAACCTCAACTTGGTCGGAATGCACCGAGAGCGCTGGACTCGCGGTATCTTTCTCCATTTCGGAACGGATCAGCATTGTGTTGGAGCTCCGTCAGTGCCAGCAGCGCCCGGAACTGGTTCGTTAGCGCAAAGCTGCCTTGCGCTGCTTCGGGCGTGATTCGGGCTACGTTTGCCCAGACCGGGAGATGAAGAGGTTTCATTTTCTGACTTGCGAGCGAAGCGAAAGAAAACGCGCACGGACACTTTCTCGCTTCAAAAATAGATCGCTTGCAGTTCCAGCCAGTGGAGACACTTATGTGAGCCTTGCTGATATGAAGTGCTGATAGTGTGTGCTTATGCTTTTCATAATCCTAAAGGAACTCTGGGTTTGCTGACATATCCGCCTTGGCTTCCGATCACTCGATTGATCACTCAGCTTCGACTATTGCATTTTACCTACGATGCTACTCACAAAAGGGTTATGATTCAGCCCTTTGGCCGTATTACCAAGCGATTACAGCGCCTTGGAGAGAGCGCCAGTACGCTACCGGCGGTAGTCCATGTTCACAGAGAAAGGTTGTTATGTGCCCAGAAGAGGAGACCCGCTGGGATAAATCACCTAGGACTCGCTGTTGAGAATCGAATCGGTCGCTTTTGCAGACTCTAAGATCTTCCGTGGCGTGCACTCGATGCCGCTAGGCTGTAAGGATCCCGTCGCGTTCGTCAAACTCGGTGGCTCGATTGCAAGCGTAGGAATCGGTCGTGGAGGTGGGTCACTGGGATATCAACAGAAATCGTAAATCATACAGTGTCGTACATCCAGGTACACCTGCATCCTCTCGGAAGTCAAATCTTGTGCAAACAAACCTGCCAACTTTGGCCTTGTAGTGCTGCTTGAGGAACTCGATCTCGTCCTTTGCACTCGCGAGCTCTTTCTCAACCGCAGAGCATTTCGCCTCCAATTCTATAGCAGAAATACAGTTTTCACAAAGCTAAGAGGCCTATTTTCATAGCAGATAATGAGATTCCAATATTCTCTGGAGAGCGCATTTTCATACCTTCATACGACAATTTCGCTGAACATTTTCAACAACAATGTGTGAGTCAAACAACCCTCGCCAATAGCAAATGCATAAATATCGCAAGATATCAACATGGTCACGCACCTTTGCCGTCGCCGCCGAGTTGCGCGAGGATCGCCGGGTTCTTCGTCGAAATTTTGTCCTTGGGCGGGTCCAAAATGTACGGGTTCACGTAAATCTGGAACTCGATGCGCGTGTTCTGCAGATAGTCGATGAACTGCTGCGTGACGCAGTCTACGTGGTGCACGTACTCGTAGTTAAACACGGGGCTCCGCGTGTTCTGCTCCACGGTTTCGGTCGTGAAGAGCTCGCCGAGGAACTCGTACTGACAGTACGCGAGGTCTGTGATCAGCGGCAGCCCCGTGGCGCCTTTGATCTGGATCTTGAACGTCCAGGGCTTGCCCAGCAAATCGCTAGGGCCCTCAACGTCCAGCACGTCGTCGTCGTTGTGCTTGTCGACGTCTGGCGAGGACAGCGGTATCCACATCACTTGGAGCTTGCCAATTGTGTTAAACGGCGGCACGGCGAGCTTGATGCTCAGGTACGACTCCTCCACGTCGGTTTCAAGGTTGTACAGCAGGTACTCGGGGAACGTTGTGGCGCTGCCTACGTGAAACGAGTTGTCGAAGAGCAACGTGATCGGATCGTGGCCCGCGGGGGACTCGTACTCGCGGTCGTTCATGATCGCGTTCCTCAGGAACGCCACTTCGTCCTTGAGCAGCGCGTGCGCCTTGACGAACTCAAACACGTCGAGGAAGATCGTCTCATCTGTGGCCTTGTTGTACACTTTGACCTTGACTTTTGGGATCCCGCCACCTTTCTCGTCTGCGGAGCTGCTCTGCAGCGCGGTTTCAAAGCTGAGCACGCCGCGGTTGAGCGCCTTGACGATCTGCTGGAGCTCGACAATCTTTGGCAGCACTTCACGGAGTTCCTGGTCGTTCACCTGACGCGCGAGCTGCTCTTTCTCCTTTTCAGCATCAATCGCAGCAGCTGCTTCTTGGGCGGCGTGGGGGTCAGAAGACGCGGCGGCCGCAGCATCGCGCTGCTCCTTCTGCTTCTCCCAGTTCGCCTTCTCCTCTTCAAACTTCTTCATTTGCGCCTGCAGCTCTGCGAGCGCCGCGTTGTCCACGGTCTGCAGCGCTTTCTGGTACTCTGCGGCGGCGTCGTCTGCAGATGGGGGTTCACACTCGGGAGGCTCTTTACCCGGGTGCATGAACAGCATGAGTTCGTTGCCGATCACAACGCGATCAAAAGCCGTGAGCTCCGCGCGCGCACCTTTCTCGAGCTTCTTGCCGTTGTGCATCACTTCGCCATTACCAGCGACTAGGGAAATGGTTGTCCCATCATTCTCGAACGAGCAATGATCATCGACGATGCTCAGCGACATGGGCTTGATGTCGCCGCCGATCGTGGTCTGCAGCTTGTCGAGCAGGAACATGAAGCGCTTCGAGCGATACGCGTCCACGTCCAGGTTGATCAAGTACGGTGCCTTGGTCTCCGACTCAAAGTGATACAAGTGGATGCCGCGCTTGCCGTACTCCTCGCGCTGGCGCTGCATGAGGTCGTCCTGCGGGTTTTTGCGCTTGCCGTCTCCCGAGCCGTCGCTCTCACCATTGAGCACTTTCTCGAGCTCGCGCTGCTTCATGTTGAGCAGCTGGCTGAGCTCGTCGACCTGGGAAGAGCTCTGCGGATCACCTCCACCGCCAGTAGCTCCGCCTCCGCCACCTTCAGCTCGGATCTTGGCCATGCGGTCGTTCTCCTCCTTGAGCTGGTTCACGAGCATCTTCATCTGCTCGAGCTCAGCCATGAGCTTGCGCTCCGCGGGGCTCGCGGCGGCCGATGCCTTCTTGGGCTGGAGCTTGATCACCGACGCGTTTTTGGCAAACCCGAGCGTCGAGAATGTGTAGTTGTGGAACTTGACCTCGGGTCGGATTGCGCAGAAGAGGTACGTGCGCGCCTGAAGCATCGTGTCCTTGAGGTACTTGCAGAGGAAATAGGAATTGCAGCCCGGGATCGACATACCAGGCTTGAGCTTGTTCGCTTTGTATGCCTCGGCCATCTTCATGAAGAACTGCGCCATCTCGGTCAGCGACAGATTGATCTTCTTGCCCTGGTCCTGGAGCTCCTTGGATTTGGACGCGTCGGCGTGCGGGCCAATATACTTGTGCTCGATCTCGCCGTTGTCAAACACGATCTTCTTGTACTCGGCGTACACGATGTCGCCCGCTGGCTCGGTGCCAGCGAGATCGCACACGTACACACGTCCCTTTTGCTTCATGCCCTCGCGGTCTGGGTCGGGCTTCTCCACTTCGAGCGTCATGATGCAGTGACCGCGCGTCGACTGGTGGTTGAACTGGGTCGGCGCGATCGCCTTTTTCGCGTTCGCCGCCATGAACTGCTTGCGGAGATCGTTCCAGTCTTTCAGCACGACTGACTGGCACCACTCAATGTCCGTGAACCCGTCGGCGTCCTTGCGCATGCCGGACTTGTACTGCTGCTCTTGAGCGACTGGGGACATGAGGTCGCGCACCGTGTCCACAACGTTCTGGAAGTACTTCATCGAAATCTTCCAGCCGTCCTGCTTCTCCTTAAAGAGCTCGTACGCCAGGCGCGGGAAGATGCCCCACTGCATTGCAAGCACCGGGGGTACCAGGGATCAGTCCTAGGCTTAGTTATTTGCTATATAGAACGAAAGCAGAGCTTATGGCAAGTACAGTACTTACCGAAGGCTGGGGCTCCTCATGCTTGAACCACGCCTCAGGGATGTCGATCGCGTCGGGCTGTACACAAAAGAACATTGTGTGAGGAGTTGTATCAAAGCGGAATGCGAGTGCGAGTCTCACTCAATACGTACGTACCCCAAAGACGGTGAAGGTTTTGCCGGACCCCGAGAGCCCGTAGGCGAAGAGCACGACAGCGTTGCCCGTGAGCAAGTCGGACTTGATCTTGAGTCCGACGCTCTCGTACGCGGTCTGTTGATCGATGAGTGTCATCTGGTCGGCCTCCGGTGGCTCGCCCAGCACATGGCGCTTGTAGCCGTAGGCGCTCCACCAGGCGTACGTGAAGCCGAAGCGCGTGGTCGAATACGTCGAATTGATGAGCTGTACCTCACCCTCCTCCTCGCCGCTCTGCGTGAGCACCACGCCGAGCTTGTCATCGACCGTGAACGGCCGGCAGCGCACCGAGACCTTGATGCTCACACTCATCGTGCACTCCTGTCTCTTTGGAATAAAGATAAAGACCTTGGTGCATGCGCCGCCCGTAGTGTCTCTTGGGCTTAAACCGACGCGACGCTCATTGCAAAACGGCTGGTGTGGGTGGCAACCCCATCCAAAGGAAGAACTCGTGAGTCGGATAGAGAGAGTTGAGAGCTAAAGGACGAGCGCGACTAACTGTCTGTGGCTCGTAAACGAGAAATGGACTTGTTGAAAATGGGAAGTGGTTGGCTAGCCTTGGAATTCATCACCTCCAGAGGTGATCTCGAAGAAGCTGTGGGTTTGTAGCCATTTTCGTTGTTGGGTCAACTGTCAGTTCCAAGTACAAAACTATCACCCATACCCACCCAGGTTGATGGGTATTAATGGGTAAATGTTCTGACTGAAAGGCGGGTGGGTGAAGGGGATAGAAATATTAGCAGTAGTAGTATTGTGCTTTGCAGATATTTTGGCAGAAACGGCTTATAAAAGAGAGTTTTAGACTCTGATTTATTGGACCTTCTCTCAATTGAGACGTTTGTGATTTGCTACAAATCTGTTTTAATTTTTCTCAGCTCTCTTTTATTCTCGGTATTACAAATGAAAAGTCGGATTTATCTGTAACAACTCGGAAATGCGTTTCCAAAACGCATTTCCGAGTTTTTAGCTGTAAAACAGAGATTTACGGATCCTCGAATGAGTGGGTGTGAAACCGAGTAGCAAATGATGACGCTAGGGTCATTGCGTGTTATAGAGCATTGAGAGCGCAAGGGAACTTTTGAATGACATTTTGGAAACGAGCACACATAAGAAAAGGAACGGCAAGACAGGTAGGAACGAGTGAGTATGACGTACTCCTCCGACTTTCGTTGGAGGGCGGTTTCTCTCATGCATGTGTATGGAATAGATGTAGCCTATATCAGCGAGATCTTCGATCCAAAGCCTCGGACCATTCAACGCTGGTATAGTTTGTTTTTAAGGAAAGGTGTAGTATATGAGAGCTCTGTGCCTGCTCGCACCGCAAGGTGGCCAGGGGAGGTTTTAGATAGCGTCAAAAGATATGCAAGAGGGCATCCGACCTTCTACTTGGAAGAGCTACAAGCGTATCTGCAGCAAGAGTTTCCAGCTCTACCCAATGTGTCGCTCTCGATGATATGTCGTGCGCTCAACTTTGATCTCGGTCTATCAAGAAAGGTCCTCACGCGTGCAGCCAGAGAAAGCGTCCCTGAGGAGGTAAATTGTGTTTAAGGAGATTAGAATATGATTTTGAACTAACAAATGTGATTGGGTACTTACAGTCCTATAGGTTGCTATCTACAAAGCAAAGCTCCAAGCGATATACTCGTTCCCCGAGTAACTCGTCTTCCTCGACGAGACCTCCAAGGGCGGGCGTCACGCATTCCGCCGATATGGGTGGTCCACACGAAACTCCAAGTGCGTCGTGAAACTGCCGTCCTCTCGGGGAAAGCGTCGTTCAATCTTTGCGGCTGTCGACCATCGAGGTTTTGTGGCGTGGAAAACGACGGAGGGCACCTTCACAAGATCGTCATTCCATCAAGCGTTCGTCAAGCACGTGATCCCGCTTTTGAATCCGTGGCCCCTTCCCAAGTCGATCGTTGTCTTAGATAATGCAAAGATACACATGTACAAGGAACTTGAAGTCGCGATCCACCAAACCGGTGCGCGGCTTTTTTTCCCCTCCCTTCGTATTGCCCGGAACTGGATCCTATCGAGGTCTGTTTCGGATCGCTAAAGAAGTGGGTTCAGAAACACGCTAACCTCACCTTTCCTCTGTATCCAGATGCTGTGCTGCAGCGGCTCTCATGCAGGGACCAGTGGCTCGATGGATGGTAGGCATCGTCTCGACTCTGAGTCTACAGTAAATGAAAAACTCAAATTGCAAATTACCCAGCACGTCATCACCCCACTCCTCCTTCTCTTCCGTAGACACTCTCTTCACCCGCTGAGTCAGCATCTCCACGAAGTTGTCGCCGTTGAGCCTACTAAAATTCTGCTGAGCTGCTCCTTTGCTCGCCTTGAACTAGACGGCGTCGTCGTGCACACGCAAGTCTCGGAGCGATCGATCCTCCAGACATGCCAGAATCTTGGCGCGCAGGACACCAAAGCGCTCTCCGACGGTGAACGAGAAGTCTCTCGTTGGACCTCCACGTGGTCGCCCTTCGATGGCCCTCTTGCGAACGGTTAGCACGCCTTTCAGGTCTTGGTTTCCTGGTAGAGTAGCAGTTGCCGCCATCACGTTCTCAGATTTGATCGCAATCAAAAGCACTTGTTTGTTACTCTGCGGGATAATGCAAACAAACAGAAGCACAATAAGTTAGGTGGGGAACGAGAAAAGTGGGCGAGAGTGCAGTCACTTACTGTGGAGCTCAAACAGGGGAAACGCGCGTGGACGTGCTAAGGCCGCAAAATTGCTCGCTTCACCTCGCAGTCTCTGACACTGGCACACACACGATCAAGCATTGCAGTAAAAGTCAGTCGTGACATGGTATTGATGAGCACGGCGAACGAATCACGTGGCATGTTCTTTATTTCAGTAGCTTTTAGAAGGATTATTACCTTGTAGGGAGTCTTTTCGTAAGATTTCATATTAGTTTAGGCAGATTGTATCATATTTGGGAGTCCGCGATAGCTTCTATTAAATTAGAGAGTCGACCGGCTCCAAAGGACCGCCGCGAGGCGGGACCACAATACAGTCTCCAATTTGCCACCAAGTCCGCAAGTTCCCTCCGGTCCAGCAGCTCTTCCACCTCAGAGCCCCTCGCTACACGCGTACGGTAAGCCTGCATCAGTAAGTGTGTGTGCGTGTCAGCGGTGTGTTCTGCATACGTGTGAGTGTGCCAGATTGCGTGCATAACGGCGTGCTAGTGTCTTATTAGAGCGAATCCCCTTAGTCTATCAGGATCTGGCCAGTCCAGATACCCGGTACTTCATATTACTGCCTTCCCATATACGGCGTCGGTGATAGTTCGCAAGGACTAAGCCGCCTGTATTTCATATTACGAATGTTTGAGAGAGCGAGAGAGAGTGTTTCCATCTGAGAGGTGTTATATGCATCTCGCGGCGTAAAGGTTGACGAACGCGTCCCGTTACGCTGCAAACGAAGGTCCAACTGAGCCAGGTGCGCCAGTCGTTGACCCAGATTGCCCACAGGAGTCAAAGGACCCTCCTGCGTTGACGTAGTGTGTGAAGTCCGCCCGGGTCTCCTCAGAGACCCGACTGTATTTGTTTGCTTACGCCTTTTTATATATATACATTTGTATGCCTTTGTCCTCGACAAGGCCCCACGAGAGTCGTCCCAGGAACAGTCTGGATCAAGGGTTTGTGGATAGTCAACTTCGGTTACTACGTGATACAGCCAGATCTCAAAGAACTTGTAAAGGGTACACAGTGTGAGGTATTGATCAGAGGTTGCATATTGTTTGCGATCTTGCTCAGTTGGAGGAAGCCCCACCCCTTGGCTAAACCTCCGACCAAAGTCTAGAACTACACGCCCGCCAGTTTTCGGTGACTCTACATCATCACCGATATGTAAAAGGGAGAGTCTACATGATGGCGGTCCGCACTCCAAGAGTGAAGGTTCTGTAATCATGCATCCTTACATTTGACCAATTTGTTGTTATGATCAGAACGGATTTGCTGGCTCTTTTTCAAACAAACTGAGGTATCAATATTTTATGGTGATCGTGTGTTCGACATGTGCAGTGTCGACGAAAGGTGAAGATGGGATGCTGTTGAGCTTGGGTGAGAACGTTGCTGTTGCAGGGGTGGTCAACGCAAAAGTGAGTGTATATTTGTGTGATTAACGAGCATGAACAAAAGAAGCTTCTGCTTCGGGCTCTCTCCCTGTCACCTTGCGCTCTCTCTCTTCGCTCTCTGGCCACACAAGATACACATTGCAAAACAAACATGCCTTGAACCGCTGATGTTCTAGAACATTCGGCGTGAATCGGACGTGTGTAAACCGGCTCGCGCGGACCGCACCAAAAGCCACGCGCTCAAGCTTTGATCGCGAGTGCGCCACAATATTTGTCCGAGGCGGGGATCGAACCGTCGACCTCCAAACTCGAAACTCAACACTAAGCAACTGAATCATAGCGGAGACGGTACTGTGACAAACAAGGAGAAAGCGACTCTTTATTATTAGTCAACACAGCGAGTGATGCGAACTTCGTGGATGAACCGAATGTTCCTGATTCACTTCTGGTGCATGATCTCATCGTTTTTTTCCTCTTCACGAACGACCATCGACTCGTTGACATACCTCAATGCGACGCAATGACCACGACCGGAAGGCTTACAGGCGTGCACGAGGTACACACCCTCCGGAATCTTGCCCGACACGGCAAGGTCGGCAATGGCACCAGGTCCCGCCCCCTTCCCGATGAACCAATTCTTCTTGCCGAAGAGCTTCATGTTGAAACGCCAGCCGACCTTCGGGACTTCTTGCGCGAGGAACCGCGACAAGTCCTCCAACTTGAGCCCACGCACTCGACTGGAGAGAGCGTCCACCGCAGTGTGGCCCATGAGACCCTGGTCGCTTGCCGTCTTCAGGTTCTCGATGAAGTCCGCTCCCAGCTTGCACAAACACCGAGCTTCCTTCACAAGGCCCATGAGCTCGAACGCCATCTCGACCGAGTGCACGGCACAGTCGTCGTACTCGTTGTCAGACATGAGCCCAATCGCTGGTATGTCGCGGGCGGTGAACTGCGCGTAGTCGATCTCCCTGATCGGATACTTGTCGATGTACCGGTCGTACAGCGCCACGAGGATCGGGCACGACTTGAGCTCGGACACCTTCTCTCACACGAGACTGCCGTTTCCCCACACGAGCTGGTATTCTCGATCGTCACCATCCTCCTGGTGGTTGCGGATGCGCATGACTTCTTCTTCGCCATCACTGCTCGGCTCATCCGGCGACGGCGATCGCGTGCGAGGTTGCTTCAGTGCGCGAGCCACCAGGGGCAGATGGACGTACGGTCCGCTTACTTCCCGAGCGTCCGGTGATCTATGACTGCGCGGGTGACTCCGACTGCGACTGCGACTGCGACGGAGACTTCGTGGACGATTGCATGGGTTCTGGAGATTGTGCAGGAGAGGGGTTCTGTGTGAATGAGCCGCCCGTGGCCACTCACATCCAGCTCCCTCACGTCAGAACGAGCGAAGAAACCTACGAGAGAACATCAAGGAACAGTGTCAGATACCGGTATTTCAAGGACAACGATACTGCTACCAAGCACACCACGGACACTACCGGTATTGAACCAGAGACTTCAGCATTCCTAAACACACAACACAGACTGAGCTACGAAATTTACATGTCAGTATGCACCACAAGGATGCATCTGATCATACAAAAATCAGCATCTATCAACAAAACTCAGTATAGTATAGTATATATGTATAGTAGTCTAAATTAGCTATTGCTAGGCAGATTGAGTAGTCAACCAGTCTGATTCTAGTAATATAGACAACCTTTCAACTGAACCACAGTAGAGTCGCGATTCTGGTTCCTAGAGGCGCCAAACCCGCGCATTCGCAGCTGTATTCGTGCTGGATGCGACGCGATCAAGACCGAGGAGCGCCTGTTCTTCGAGTGCGCGCTTGCCGCACAGCTGTGAACGCACGTGCAGCAGCTGATGCCGCCGTTATTCCGAGCGCGCGCAACGTGGCTGAGCATTGCGCTCGCGGCGAAGCTGAGAGTACGTGACGAGTGGCCGGCTTGCGAGGACGTTGCCTACAGCGTCTGGGGCACGCTCCACGCGGTGATGCTCCACTTCATCTGGTCAGGCCGTGATCGGTACTTGTTCGATGGAAGACAACCCACGTCTGCGACTCCTGCGTTGTCGGCCATCTTCACAGCCATCAGTGTGTACATTCGCCACAGACTAAGGACAAGTTACGACACCGATGATGCATCGTCCTTGCAGGCTGTACTGATCGGGATGCCACATCACCGTGACTTTCGCGAGTTTGCACATGGCTGCCCAAGTGCTCTGTATTCAAAGTCGTGAAGTGTAGCGGTCTTTGTGCGCACACCGTCCAGTGCACAAAACTTGAGTCCAACATCCACCGCGTTCAGCATTGGTCGCTTGGTCTTCGGCTGACCCAACGAGACCGTTGGCTCTATCTCTCCATCAAGTCAGACGTCTACGATGCGTTTCCGCTCAACAGAAATTCGTGTATTACCCAGACAAGCCTGCTATCACGGAGCTACGCGGGGGAAGGGGCGACCAAAGCGCAATCCTACGAACGAAGTTGATGTTCTGGATCCATGTGTATGTCATTACCCCCAACGTGACGCCACCTTCGCGAGCAACCATCTTGTTGTCCTTTACTATCATTGTAACGCAATGTCCACGAAGATTTGACTTGAAGGCGTACACGAGGTATGCTCTGGGTCCCAGGGGGTGTTTGACTCACCAAGCCAGCTTCAAAACCTCACCTGGGCATACCCCACTGCCCTTGAACCAGTTCTTCGAGAACACGTTTAAGTCAATTGCTCAACCGGTCTTCGGCACTTCTTCTCGCATGAACTTCACCAGCTGGGGGTACTTGAGTCCGCCAAGGCGCTTCTGCTCGCTGATCTTCATGCGCGAAATAAATGCAGTCGAAAAGTCTTCCAGCTTACGGAC
>JALBZD010000034.1:0-92867 GCA_038050675.1 Globisporangium cylindrosporum | reverse complement strand
CGGAGTTGACACGGAGTGATCTCGAAGCTCTTGCTTCTGCACGTTGGAGAGGCGAACGTAGTTCGAGCTGGACGGCATTGCTGGGTAGTTTGTTGGTTTGTTTGTGGAAGAGAGCGTTTGAGCACTCACTCCGAGGCTGCTCCAGATTGGTGGCTACGAGCCTGCGCATAGGCGCCTGTGTGGCTCAGTGGTAGAGCATCTGTCTTGTACGAGCCTGCGCATAGATTGGTGGTTTGTGAGCGCACAGATGTCAAAATCCACACAAATTTTTGACATTTTTGAAGAGTGCAGATCGCAATCCTCGACTATTTATTTTGAAAGGGTATGTATTTTTAGTGGTGTATCAATTTGAGAGGATTGCCTGTATCTTCATAATACGCAAAACCTTTGAAATTAGATATTTTGGCTCGTGATTTTCATGTTTCAATAGGGGAGGAAGAACTGTATATATTATAACATAACGATGAGATTCGAATCTTCATCGCCTGCCTACCAGATCTATACATGACTTGCTTTTTCTTTCACTGTCGGCATGTTTTTTTGCCTTGCTCTTATGACGATGTTGGTCGGAGTGAAGATTGGCATTTGCTGGCCAGGTAATAAATAGTACTCGGATCCTTTTCGTAGCTCTGGTGTGGCATGTAGAATCGAGCTGGCTTCGATGACCGCCATGCAAGCTTTCCACGTAAAGGCATGTTTGGAGAATAGAGATCGTCTTAAAGCGCAAATGAGTGCGACTGCGAATGCGAGTGGCTCTCCAAGCAGACGACTGACAGAGAGCGTGCCGTAGGCAAATCCACAACACGAGTCAAAGCAAAAAATTGTGCGGCGTTTCAATGCTCGTTAAATACTCAGATCTGAGTATTTCCTCAGTAATCATCAGAAATAGCTTCTCTTACTGCATAAATCAGGTGCGACCCTCTAAAAACGCATACTGTCTGGCGACAGGTGGTTTCAGAACTCTTCAGATCTTCTTGAATGGTTGTGCCAGCAGAGTTATGTCTAACTATACTTTCTACATAGTGGCAATAGTTCCAAAATTGAGCTCAAAACTAACTGCTGTGAAAATATCTTGATTGCTCACTTACATCGAGTCGGTAGAAATAGATATTCCCTAGCTGAAGAGCCGCCTGGTTTATTTATTCATTCAGCTGTCGTCACGTGAGACTTGCGCAATTGAGACTTTCGCATAAGATCGATCAATTGCAGGGACGGACCAAAGCTTAAGCTTTCCTTCTCTCTCTCTCAATCACAATCACTTTCCATCGCGACACAGAGCAACAGCACCAAGAGACAGAGAGCAATGTTGAGCTCAACGCCAGCCACCACGACGTCAGCGTCCAAGAGCTACGCACACGAGGCGCGCGTGCCGGAGTGCACGTCCCCCACCAAGTCGTCGTCATCCTCATCTGCTGGTGCGGAGATCCTGTCTCCAAGCAAGAGCAAGCCAGCTATGAGTGCTGATGGCGCTGTGAAGGATGATGATACAGCAGCCGGTCAGATCGTGGGCGGCGCTGCGTCCAATCAGGAAGAGGGTGAACAGCAGAACAAGAAAAATGACGCAGCTGATGGGGACGAGGCGAGCTCGGGCGCCTGGCGCCTGAAGGACACGCTCAAGCGCGTGCAGGCGAATGACGAAACGATCATGGAGTTGGACCTGACAGAGATGTCGGAGACCTATCAGCTCAAGCTGAAGGAGTCCGGCGGCGCGCTTGTGGCGCGCGTGATGGAGATGAACCGCGTGGTCGGACGCCTCGTGCTCCCGGACCACGATATTGGCGACAAGGGTGCGCTCGCAATGGCCGACATGCTGCGCATGAACTCAACAATCCGGCAGTTGGACCTCTACGGGAACGGGATTACGGATGTTGGCTGTAAGGGCATCGCGGACGCGCTGTACGGCCACGACTCGCTGCACCACCTGGCACTCTGGGGCAACAAGATTGGCGATGAAGGCGCCAAGGCGATCGCGCAGGCGCTCCAGGTGAACCGCTCGCTCACGTACATTGGGCTCGTGGGCAACAACATTGGCGAAGAAGGCGCCAAGGCGCTGCTCGAGGCTGTGCAGATGAACCCGATGATCCAGACCCTGGGGCTCGCGGCGAACCCTGTGCCGCACGCAACCCTTAGCGAGCTCAAGGTCGCGCTGGCGGCAAACATGGCGGCGGCGATGACCATGTCGAGTGAGTCTGGCGAGAAGGCTGCTGATCATGATGTAGTAGCACCAGTGGCGTCACAGTCACCGCCAGTGTCACTGGTAACATTAGAAGCGCCAGTGGTGATGACGGCGAACCACGACGACCCTCCCGCGATCATTTACTCGAGCGCGAGCAGCGACGACGAGGGCTACGACAGCTCCACGGACGAAGAGCCGCACGTCGCCGAGCAGGCGGACGAAGACAACGACGACGAGTTCTGGGTGTAAAAATTAACTACTATTCCTACTGGAACGAATGATGGAGGGAGCGCATGTATATTGTGGCGTGAAATCGTATGCAAAAGCTGCACATGAAGCTGATGTGTGTCCTATTCCTTTTCTCTCGATGACGACAAATACAACTCTACTAGAATCTAAATACCACTACTAACTAATCTATTGAACTTTTACATTTATACATCTGAATGGTTTACTTGGTGGGGGTTGAAGCATTTGCTTTACGTACTTGGTATCAACAGAGTGGTGGTGATCTCTTTAGTTCTCCGTTTGTCTTGACTGAGACTCAGATTCGCAAAGCCAAAGTCGCAGACGCCCACAGTCTGACTGTTGTCGTCACTACCACTGCTGCTGCTGAAAAGCTCCTTCTCGTGCGGGTAATGAAGACTCAGCTCGACACTGTAGAACAGCGACATGAGCTGCTTCCTGAGCGCATCCACGAACTCGCCAAAGTTGCTGCTGGTCGCCATCCGGTCGAATGCGAACACGACCGGAGTGCAGAGATGGCATGCACTGTGCGACTTGACGAGCCTGCAACCAGACAGTATTCTCAGAAGCTCCGAGTCGTCGCGTGGCTGTACTGCACCAGTGCTGGTGGTTGGGCTCTTGGACTGTGATGACGCTTCGCTGACACTGCTAATCATTATGTCCACGAAGTCGCGCCGAACCAACCTCCAACTTGACATCCTGATCAGCTCTCTCCCGATCGCATCATGCGCGTTGACCACAAACAGCAACAGAATTGTGTCATCGTCGTTGGTCTTTGCTTTGACAGCGCTGCTGCTACCTTTGGCTTCCTCTGCAAGCGCGTCTCGGACCTCAGACAGCATCCCTCCTTCGGTGTCGATGGCGCGCAACTCACTTTGAACCACTGCAGTGTACCCGGACCGATGTCTGTCCAGCTGCTGCTGCACTTTCCGATCTGCTTCCCACTGCACGCGTGTGAGCACCAGGTGCTCTTGGCAGTCGCCTCTTGGTGCGCTGTGTTGTCCACGCTCATGATCACCACCTCCTGCCACCAACGCCAGCACCACCGCGTCGATATCACGATGCAGTTGGCCCAGCTTCACGAACAACTGCCGGCTCAAGATCAGGCGGAACAGGCAGTCGTCGGTCGCAAACTTCTTCAGTAGCTCCGCAAAGCGCACAAGCAGCTCCACGTAGCGTCCGAGCACTGGCGCCACGCGCTGTCGCAGCAAGCGCGCAGTAGGCACGAACTGCAGCTCGCGCTGCCAGATCTGATGGAGACGCGCGTACACACGCAGACACACCATGCAGTTCTCTCTCATCGGCACACACAGCGCCTTGATCTCCTGCAGCGTATGCGGGATCGAGCCGCGCAGATGCGGCACCAGGAACGCCGCGATGAGCGAGCATGGCTCCATGATTGTTAACACTGGCTTCGTTGGCGTTTTTGGACACAGAGAACAATAGCGAAGACAGATCGTACTTTAGCAAACATGTGTATGAATCGTAATTAAATGAGCATTATCGTACTTTTTGAGAGAAGCATGTCAAAGTCATGAGCCAAAATACTGAGCTCCTTTTTTAATCAGTCGAGTACTTAAGCGCGAGCTTCTCGGTGATGAACGCGAGCGCCTCGTTTGCGTCGACGTTGGCGCCGACGCCGTTCGAGTCGAAGGGGATCTGCGGGTGCATTTGGTTCACGCGTACGAGGCTAATGCCTTCGTGGGCAGCCAGACGCTCGTCCGGCAGGCGCAGGATCCCCGGCGTATTGAAGCCCACACCGATCTCGAGAATCACGAGTTTCTTGCCCTCGCGCTGCACCTTGTCCGTGACATCAGAGAGCCACTTGCGGTACGCCTTCTTCTTGTCGTCAAAGTAGCTCTCGAGGAACCAGTGGCCGAGGCGCAGGAAGAACGACATTTCGCCTCCGCAGTTCGGGCATTTCGGGATCCCGCGAGGGTCCTCGATGTAGTATGTCTCCTCGTTGATGTACTCGAGGCCGATCTTGACGAACGGCGCGATGTCGAACACGCTCGTTTTCGTGCACGGCAACTTGCACTGTATGTAGCCGTAGTCGCCCTGCATCGTGTGCACGGACTCGAGTGGGAAACCTTCCTGGCCAAACATGCCGTCGGCGTTCGTGGTCGCGACGAACGTGGACCCTTCGGTCTTCGCTTCAAAGCGGTCGCGGATCGACTTGAGCATCGCGTAGGTCGGCGCCGTGCGGTGCTTGGTCCAGTTGAGGCGCGCCACGCTGATCTGCTTGAAGTAGTATCCCCAGAAGAATGTCATCGGGAAGTCTGTGCGACCGACCAGGTGATACATCGTCTTGAGACTCTGGCGGTGCATGGGGGCGTGGAACTTTTGCATCACCTCCTCTGAAGTGTAGTCCAACCCAGCCGCAGCAGAAAGCCCCGCACCTGCCGTGATGAGCAAGTAATCGGCCTCGTCAATGAGCTTGCTCGCGGCCTCTAGCGCCGGGTCCGAGGCTGGTGCCGACGCCTTCAGGTCCTCGTGCTTGCCCTCAATGTATTTCTTGTAGAGGTCGTGGTCGGTCTGCAGGAACGTGTTGAAGATGACGCGCCAGGAGCTCGCCTCCGAGTTGCTCTTGAGCCACTCAACCACCGAGTCCACCACGAGCGGCACGGCAATGTCGCTTGGGAACGCAAAGAGACCCGTGGAGATGCATGGGAACGCAATCGACACTGGCTTGTTCGGTCCCGTGGTCTTGAGCAGCAGATCGAGCGAGCTCGTGTAGCACGACTGCAACTGGTGACGCTGCACAGTCGTTGGCGTCTGTCCGCGTCGCAGCTGCGGACCGACGGTGTGGATCACATATGTAGATGGAAGCGCGAACCCAGGCGTGATCTTCGCGTCACCCACGGGCTCGTCCTTGATCTGCTGGCTCATGATATCGTGGCACGCAGTGCGCAGACGTGGGCCGGCTTTACAGTGGATCACGTTGTCGATGCACTTGTGGGTCGGCTGGAAGCAACCAAGCAGCGCCGAGTTGGCAGCGTTCACGATCGCAGTGGCGTTTAGCGTCGTGATGTCTCCTTTCCAGAGCGAGATTTGCTTCCACTGCGGCTCCAGAGTCGACGGTTCCGAAGCGTCCGGAGCAACAACGCTAGGCAGGTGGAGCGCATCGACTGGCGCCAAACGGCTCTTCTCGATCTGGAGCACTTCGTCCATCTGCGCGTACAGCAGCTCTTCGCCCTCGCGTGCATCGTCATCTGGCGCTGGCCGCATGACGAGCAGGTGCTGCACGATCTCGCGCACGTCGCCGAGGGACTCACCAGCGATGTGGCGCTGCGAGTACCCGCGCTCGGTGAGCAGCTTCTTCGCGACGGTGAACACGAGGTTCTTGTACTTGGACGCGACTTCTGGGGGCGTCATTTCTGGTAGAACGTGTCTGTGGGGGTTGAATAGACGCTTTTGCTGTGTGTGGTTGAAGGCGAATTGTCAAATGAGCAGAGCAAGTTGTCGTTGCTGGCGGTGTGCTGTTCGCTTGTGTCTCTTCGTGTCTCGCTTGATTGATGTGCATCTATGTATGCCTATAGGCAATAGTGGCTGGCGATAGGCATAGTGATGATGAATCTGTGAGCTTTTCGCCAGCCAATCAAATACGCAGATAGTAATGAGTCACTCAAAGATGACAGAGCAAAGCATATTTAATGTGATTTTTTAAGATCTGATAGCCTCCATAACATATTTACCGCTATTTTTTTGTCACGAGCTGTTTTAATGGTAGGTAAAAGTGTCCTTGAATCTTCTTTTATGTACAGTGCTCACTTGACGAAAATATACTGAACCATGCATAAAAGAGGATTCAAGGACATTTTTACCTAACACTAAAATAGCTCGTGACAAAAAATAGAGGTAAATATGTTATGGAGAATATCAATTTTGGCGACACAAGAAACCGTATTTACTCAAACCGCTACAGTACCCGAAGTGGATCTTCAAACGGTGCAAAATGTTGAGTTAAAAAGCACTATGGCGGAGACCAAGGAAGATGGCGGCGACGAGAAGAGCATGTCGCTGGACGAGTTCAGACAGGGAATGTTCCGCTCGCTGCGCGACACGGGCACGGTCGAGATGATCCGGGTAGGTCGCCACATAGCCTGGTGTTGCCAACAACTGCTTTGAATGTTCACTGCGTACGTATTCTCCGTGGAACATCACTGTACCGTTCATCGCTCATGCACGTGTGTGTCTTTGTGTGTTTGTTGTAGGCTCAACTGCGGCGCAAGTTCATCGAGAAGCTGCAGCAACACGGCATAAAAGACCACTATGCGTCATGCGATCTTGGCATTGATAATGTCAGCGATCAGACAGGGAGTGGTGATGGAAACTACGTGACAGTTTCCTTTGCTGTTAGAGATAGTGGATCGGAGAACGATCGCAACGTCAGCAACAATAGCATCGTGGACACGAAAAAGCGTGTGGTGACTCAGTGGAGCGGCGACGAGAAGCTTGTGAACGGGCTGTTGTTCGACTATTTTGACAAGAAAGCGCTGGAGCACAGCGCCGCGGTGTTTGTCCCCGAGATCGGCGGCGCGAAGAGCTACGCTGCAGCGGACACGATCCTTCAGGTATGTATTGTCAACCATTACTTCCATGTTCGTATTGCGATGATGACTACAGCATTGGGCAGTAGCCATTCTCGCTTATGTGTGGATGTGTGGAACGACTGATCTGACGACACTCGCTATGGTCTATGAACAGATGATGAACTTGAGACCCGACCAGCGCGACAAGTTTGTGCGTTTACTGCGCCTCAAGGCATTCAAAACCTTGCTGTCTAAGTAGCTTGCTGACAACAACTTTCTCGCTTGTATTATTAGGAAACGCAAGCACATAACCAAAAGATACCGCTGGTTGTGCTGCTTCTACATGAGCTCTCGCACCACATGTCAACGCACACGATGGACTCGGGCACGCAGACCGCGCTCGACTGCCACGACCACCGGTTCGCATTGGGTATAGTGCCAATCAACATCACTCGCCTTAGCTCTGTTGTAAACCGGGCACTGATGTACTTCGATTGTGTTTAGAAAACCAGCTCCGCCGGGTCGAGACCGCGTATCTCCTAGAGTGCGAGAGCGAAAAGCACGAGCCAAAGCGGTCGCTAGAAGAGCGCATGCTTCAGTACCAAAGCGAGTGCGACGCGCTTGCAGAGAAGCGCGTGTGCGAAGAGCTCGAGCGCTTCAAGACCATGGAGCTCGCACTGATGCGCGTCGAAGAGCGCAAGAAGTACGAAAAGGAGGCCGACAAGCTGCGCGCCTCGCTATTGCAGGAGCATAAACAGAGGAGCGAGCGGCTGCAGGAGAAAGAACACGACCTAGAACTCGCGTTCGTGGCGAAGCGCACAGAGCTCGAGACGTCCTTATTTGAAACGCGGCAGTCGCTTTTCCAGGAAATGGAGAAGTTGCGCGTGAAAGAAGCGCAGCTGCAGGTGAAGGTTGAGACGGATTTCCGCAATTTCGCAGCGGAGACCAAGCATCTCCAGCTCTGGGAGGAGACCACGAAAGCACAGGAGAGGAATCTGGATCGGCTCGTGGCACAGGCAATCCGCGAGAAAGAGCACGAGCTACAACTGGAGAAAAGCAAACTCACGCATTTGCTTAAAGTCAAAGAGGAGGAGCTGACGGAGCGTGAAGCCGCGCTGAACTGTGAGAAAGAGGTGATCAAAACGGAGAAGATTAAGCACAAGATGCTGCAAGACGATCTGGCTCGCATGGAAGAAGCATTGTCGGTACGCTTTCTTGGCTGTGTTGATGATGGCTTGTACTCTGAGATACTGTTGTCTCTAATATGTGCTTCCCTTTGGAATATTATCGCTGTAGAACATGGAGCAGTCGTGGAAAGATGCCTGTAAAGCTGTCGCGAGATTAGAGAAGGAGAAGAAGCGGCTGCAGGACGACATGGGTGAGAAGGAGACCCATGCCGAGCGCGAAAAGGGCACTCTGCAGGGCCTGAGCGCGTCGAACGCTCGCCTGACAGCCGAGAAAGAGCTGCTACAGAGTGAGATCGAGCGATACAAAGCCGTGCTCTCGGAGCATGATATCACACTAAAGCAGCTGGCGCTCGAGCTCAAAGATTCCCAGCAGCAGCTGCTGGCGATCAAGATGGAGGAAGCCAACGCCCTCGTGAGCGAGCGCAAGCGGTTCATGAAGGCGCTGGACGACGACCGCGAGCAATTCCAGTGGAAGGAGAACGAGCTGCTAGTGAAACTGAAGGACTTCCAGAGTCGGTTAGCAGAGAGCGAGGCAGCAGTGGAGAAATTCCATAACCAGTACGAAGACGAGAAGCTGCACGTCGAGTCGTTGCGTCAGGAGGTGACGAATCTGAATGCGCTGCTCAGCCAAGCGCAGGCGACGATCAACGCCAAGTATGGGACGGCAATGTCATCAGTAGCATCCTCACATCGAGCTCCCAGGAGTGGAATTTCAAGTGAAATGGGGATCGCATCAGGTGACTTTGGCGGATCCGACCGGATGCTCATGATGAGGATGATGGAGATGATGATGAGTCGATCGATCCAGTCTGGGAACCCGTTAACCCAGAACCCGCCTACGGGAATTCAACCCCGGCAGTCGGTAACTTACCAACCGGTCGAAGTTCACCCTTCTCCGTACGCTGTCTCCCAGACACCTCCTCCTCCTCCATCAGGAACTCCATTGCATGAGCAAACGAATACGAATGCAGACCATGAAGACGCCAGGAGGCTAAAGGAAGAGCAGCAGCGCATCGAGCGTGAGCTGTTGGAGCAGCGAGAGTACGAGTGGAAGAAAGCGGAGCAGATGGCGCAAGGAAAACGAGAGATCGCGGAGCGGAAGCACGTTTTCGACGAAGAGTTGGTTCGTCAACGCCAGGCGAGGCTTGAAGAAGACGAGCGTCTGGAGACTGAGCGACGTAGAAAACTCGCAGAAGAGGAGGAGAAGATGCAACTAGAGCTGGAGAAACAGCGGAAAGTGCTCCAAGATGCCGTGGAATTGCAGAGACTTGTGGAGGAGAGATTAGCAGCAGATAATCAGAGACTTCAGGACGAACAAGCGTGTCAAGAGCGCATGCGCGCTGAAAATTTGAAACTCGAGCAGGAACTCGAAGCAAAGAGACTGCAGAGGCTTCAAGATGAAGAGAATGAAAAAGCGGAAGCTGAGAAGAGACGCAAAGAGGCTCAAGTGAGAAAGATGCAGCAAGAGGAAGAAGAGGAGAAGGCGAACTATGAGATTCAGAGGCAAAGAGAAGAAGCAGCGCTGACTGCTGCTGTTGCTGAAAGTGCTCGAGTCGAATGTGTGGAACAAGAGCTTCGTCGACAACAGGAGCTGGAAAATAATAAGCGAAATAGGGAAAACGGAGAACAAGAGCGCCTTCTCAACGAAATGGAGAAGAAACAACTGGAAATTCAAGATGCGCAGAAGGCTGATCGACAACAAGGAGGTGTAGACGATGGAGTAGCGTCTTTTGGAAGTGCCTCACTCGAATCACTGGAGAATGTTCCAGCAGTAACGCCTCCAGTTGAAAGTAGATCCGACGCCATGCCCAGCCAGCTTGAAGAAGGAGAAGAATCCACTATCATCTCCAAGCCGGAAGCCACTGTTCAAGAACACGACAAAACTGAGAATCTAGCAAATGAGCTGGACCAAGATCTACAAGAAGAGCAGAGAGAGCAGGGAGAGGTCGTGGACACCGCCCCAACTGAGGAAGAGAAACCGAAAGGACTGACGGAAGAAGAGCAGCGACAAGCAGCGGAAGAGGAGAAAAAGAAGCAGGACGACGCGACCATGGACGTGTACCGACAGCGTGTGCTCGCTCGGAAAGCCGCCGAGAAGCAGAAGCAGTTGGAGATGGAAGCCGGAGCGGAACGCAGGCACAAAGAAGAAGAGGAAGAAGCACAAGCCGAGCGTCAATGCCAACAGCACCAGCAAGGTTACGACTCGAGCGACTCGGAGCAAGAGCTGGAGTTGTCCGGAGGATCATTCGCCGAATCCAGGTACGAAAACGTCATTTCCTGGATTTGTATGCTCCTATATGTTCACTATTTCATCGCTAACACTGGTTTTTGGCTCTGACATTGTTTATCAGCGCTGGGAGTGGCAGTGGCTCGTTTTAACCTACAGGCTCCTCCATGTTATCACTTTATACCAACCAGATGCACCCAAATGCTTCCAGCCTGATGGTTCACATAAAGCGTTGGAGATATTCTATTTGGTGTTTTATTTTTTGATGACGGCTTTCTAAAAGTCGCGACCTTTTGCTCATTTCGCAAATTCTGTTCTTCTCAATCTGTCAAGACACATACAGAACACACGCGGACGCTGGCAGAGCAACGATGACGCTGGATTATGAGATTCGAGCCACGCGCCGTCCGCTCCCACGACAGCTAGAGGTCTCTGACTGGAGCAGCGAGTCGGCGAAGGCGAGTGTATCCACTTCGTCAAGCAGGAATGACGATTCTGCGACGAACAGTTCTCTGCTAGCTCAACAGAGTCGTCTCTCGAGCGGGACGTCGTTCCCGTCAGTGTCAGCCTACAGCTCACGGATGCCGACAAACCGCTATGATACGCCGCTAACAGTGAACAACCAAGAAGAATGGCGGCGTCATGATCCGTTTCAATGGAAGAGCTATAGCATTGCGTCGGAGAGCGATCACAGTACGCCTGGTACCAGACACTCCGCTTCGTCAGTTGTAAGTATCGATTGGAAGCAGCAAAGAGATCCTCAGAAGCGTGGCTCGTGGGGCTCGAGCCCAACAACACGATCGCCCGAATACAACCGTTCGCCTCGACTATTGCGAAAGCAGGAACGAAGTGACGACGCATTCGGTAACCAGCCAGAAGACAGGAATCGCGCGCTGTACTCTGGACGCCGCGACAGCTTTGTTGACGTGTCCCCGCTGCGATACCAGCGAGAAGAGAAGAGCGACAACGACTACAGTGTCAGCGGCAGCGATGAGAAGTACTTGTTTGAGACCGCGTCAACGTCGTTGAACGCTTCATCGGGTCATGACAAGATGCAATCCCGAAGCCCAAGAGAACTGAGCCAAGACCGAGTTTTCTTCTCGCCATTTCATACAGCAGACTCGACCAGATCTGCGTCACCAGAGAGCATCAAAGCATCTGAGTCAGATGGGAACTCGCTCTGTCTGTCGTCAAGGCGCCGTGCGGGTGGATTTGGGAGCGAAAACGGCAGTGAGTACAATACACACGACTCATTGAAACCGACTCGATCAGTTGGTGAAGAGAGTCGGAAGACTCGACGGGCATTTTTCCCTGCGACAGCGACCAGCTTGAAGGCATCGCTACACTCAAAAGAGCATGGAGAATCAATTCGATCAGATTCAGCGCCACCTTCGCCGACGTCCTCATTGTCGTCAGACATCCGATTTCCTCCGAGCCGTGGGAAAGTCCGAGTCGATCGATCACAGTCTCCAACAACACCAGCAGCAATACTCCCAGGAGACCCGATTATCTCCATGGCGGAGCGCCGTGAAGAGCTCTACAGCTTCCGAAAGAAGATGCGGAAAGCTTTCACGCGTGTAGATGAAATGATTGACGCGCATCGCGACTTCTTCAAGTCGGATCCTGGGTCTGGCGTTCCGATCTTTGATGCCGAGTTAGCTAAAGATGCAGAACAAATGGCAAACTCTGTGTTTACGGATCTTGCGAGGCTCCGTGAACGATTTCGACAGCTCGCGATGAATTTTCAAGACTCGGAGACTGAAAGTAAAGCTGCAAGTCTGTCAATGGACGCAATGAAGTCCGCTAAGACTTGTAGCTCCCGGAAGCACAGTAGAGAGCAGCGATTGCCAGTGACCAGCGACGACGACAACAACATAGCGAATAGCAGTGACGAAAGTGAGGTGGCAAGCAGAAGTTCGACCTTAATCACAAGCTCCAGTTCGCAAAGGAAGCCAACGTTCGCACCTACCAGCAGTATGCAACTTGGTAGTAGTAGTACTATCGACGGTTCTACTGTTGGCTCAGCCCGCGACGTCTCATCAGTACGATCATCCTCGCCGACGTTCGCCTCAAATCACCGCCACAGCTACACCCGCTACGAGAGAGGAATATCAGAAGGAGGGGAGGAACAAGATGGGGATCTCACGCGCAGTACAGTGTACTCGGAAGACGAAGACGATACAGACTCGGTCTCCGCTATCATGAACGACAACTTCCCCGAGCTCTCGGCAAGGATTTCAAGTCGAGCGAATTTTCCGCCACACACAAGTACTCTACACTCGAGAGAGTCTGAGAGCAAAGCCAGCGGTACCAGCAGCAGCCACAGTGAAAGGCGTGATGAAGACGGCAACGTGTTCAAAGGTGAGCTTGATGTCGCTATGGATCCACAAATTTGGTGCTATGGTGTCCATCTTCGGTGATACCTACCTAATACTTTGTTTTTGCTATGCTACGTGCAGACTTTGACAAACGCATGGAGGAGATCCGCGCGTCGCTGCATTCGATCGCTCGAGGCCGAAGCAAAGAACCAACAGGCTCAACAGCTGCATCCCAGTCGACAGCTTCTGCTGTTAGAGGCCATCGGGAACGCAACGCGAACGCCCCATCTCACTCTGCGAGAGGAGGAGAAGGAGGAGGAGACTTTCAGGTTCGTGAACACACAATACTTTCGTTACTTGACATACTTTGCTGAATACTGAGACTCTGAATGGGATTCATAGTGTATCCAAACTTCTGAACTCTTTTGTGCCCCTCTTTTTTTATGACTCCACTCGGTTGCGTAGATGACTGCTCTGTATTCGTCATCACCATCTCCATCTCCACCAGCGCTACCGCGTTTTCCTAGTCGAGTCGGAAAATCCAGCGAAAAAATACCTACGGATCGCCGTCACCACCACCCGACTCAGAGCGATGCATCTGGTGACAATGACAACCCTCTTTCCGGTCGAGACGTGCAGCTTCGTGCGCTTTTAGACAAGCTAAGCGAGACGGGGAAAGGACTTTGAGCAAAGCAAAGCCAAGGTTTTGAGGCAGGCAGGTAGGTGGGCTCAACAGCATTGCGATGGTGTGAGTGTGACGCTCTGTGCCGGCATGGAGGTCTGCATATGCTGTCTGGTGCTGCTTTGTGTGATTTAAAGTGTGCTGGAATGGCAAATGATGTGATCTCAAAGCGGACACGATAAAAATGAACTGAGAGACGCGGCAGCAAGACAAGGAAGCCAGTTGAAGTTGATCAAAAGTGTAAAGTTCCCGGAAGCAAGCACAGAGTCGCGAGGTGATGGTGTTTCAAAAAGTGTATGTATCCTGTGTTCTGTGCGCTGAACTCAAAAACGGGCGATCTTGCTTTTTCGTGTTGCCTCAAGAGCCATAGAGTACAGGTTTACCCAATTAGCAGCTCTCGAAACAGGACAGGTATGTATATGTAGGAAGAGGGATGGACACATCAAACTGAACTCTTTCTCATGAAGATTTTCAATTTTGGTCCACCCGCCAATTTTGAAAAGATATCTTTTCGCGCATCGACCTCGACTGTCTCTGTCCCAGGTTTTGGTGAAAAATTGCTTGACAAAATTATGCCCATCTTCAATTGCGGATCAGGTAAAATTAGCGGACGGTTTCACTTTGGAAATGGTTCAGCTGAACTGGTTCTACGCGGTACGAATAGGCGGATCGTGGGCGTAATTAGTAGCCTTAATGTCCGCTTACATCACCCCTAATAGAGAGTTGCAGTATGATTACAGTATGAATCATCGTATTAACAGATATCCAAGGTACAGCTAATTCCTAGAAGCACAAGTTGGTAGCCACTGCTAATTCGTCGTAACGACGTGGTGAAGCAGTTTCGATATTTTGATCCTCAACTTTTTTGCCCACTTTTTTCGCGAGTGCTTCAAGTCGCGTCCGGATAAAACCTTGGCTCTGGAGACACCTTCGAAATTAAATATCACAGATTATTGAGTGGAAGTCGCTCCATTTGAGCGCGACTTTGCCTCATCGAAAGTCCCTGTCGTCACGAAGCCTGTATGCACCTCCACTCATGCTGATTGCATATCTTCTTTGTACCAGTACTGAGCATAAGCATTTCGAAACTGGGAACTCAACTATCATATCGAATCTGTAACATTCGATATATAAATCAAGAAAAGTTCTAGGATTCATGGGTTTTTACAAGTGCGATGCTTGCGCGCCAAAGAGCAAGTATTGGTGCTTGTATTTCTCTTCTCAACGCACTCTCGCCTCTCTTGACTCACAGAGTCAAGAGTTCTTTTTCACGCAGCAATGGCTTCGCTTTAGGAAAACCCACAAAAGAATGGGACTTTCGAATCATGAGTTTGGGTGGATTTTTCTCATCATCCGGATAGCAAACTCCTTAAAGTCTCTTTTATAATTCAAATATCCGTTGTATTTGCCATATATTTGCTGAACGGCTCATATTGCTTTTGCTCACAACCTGTATACTAGTGATTCGACCCCTTATAACTACAGCGCGCATTATCCCAAACCCTTTGCCTGTTCTGCTCTGGATGGATACCAGTGTTTGGCTTTGTGTTGTTGGTAAAGGCGGGAAGATGGGGAAATCAACCCCAACAGCAAGCACGCTGCGACAGGGCGACTGTGGGGTAATAACCTCAAGGGCCGCCCTTAGAGAGAGAGCGAGGATGGTATCCATTCTGCTTCACGAAGCGTCTCCCTCATTCTGAGATCTGCCCTCACGGCCGCAAGTCTGACGCCTTATAACGCAACACATCGACTCGCCCAAGCGCAGTACGAACGCAAGCCACAAGCAGAAAACCATGCCGACTGTGCCTCTACAACAGCAAACGCACGCTGTGCCCCCGACGACGACGTTCGACCCGGACACTAAGTACCGCCTGCTGCTGCGCGTGCACTCGGCCGAGGAGCTGCAGCACAAGTCGTCGCAGGGCGCGTACTGCAAGCTGTATGTGGGCGACACGGCGATGCTCGACGGCAGCCAGAAGAAGCTCACCAAGTCCGACAGCAACGGCGCCGAGGACAATAACAACGACGCTGAGGACGAACACCACCACATCTTCCGCACGCAGACCAAGGCGGCGGTGCTCTCACCGACTACGCAGAAACAGGAGACGACTTGGGACGAGATCTTCGAGGTGAGTCTGCGTGACCCGAGCACGGAAGTGCTGAGTCTGCGCGTCAAGTCGCAACACCGCTTCTACTGTCCGGTCATCGGCACGTTTGCCGTGTACTTGCACCACTTGCGCGTGGGTCACCAGGCGGATCAGTGGTTCCCGCTGCGTCGCGGCAAAAAAGAGGCGGGCAAGATCCGATTGAACCTGCTGATCACACCCGAGCACGTGGCTGCTGCAGGTGGGCGTGGGAAGAAAAAGCGCAATGGCTCGGACCTGGCGCCGGATATCAAAGTGGCGCTCGCAGCGAACTTTGAAGCCGACCGCGCGATTCAAAGGTTGGTCGCCAAGCAGCTCAAGGACGAAGAGGAGCGCAAGCTGCGCCGTCAGCGTGGCGAGAAGAGCGATGACGAAGAGGAGAATGCCGGTGGCGTGGGTCTTGCCAAGCACATGGACGCGGTGTCGATCGTAAAAGTGAAAGAGCCTGCAGCACCATCAGGATTGGGATCTGGACGTGGGGATGCGCGCTTTGCGGTGCTGCTACCGCCGTCTCCAAGTGAACAGAGCAACAGCAACCAAAGCTACGATGCTGCTGCGGGAAATGGACGACGCAATGACAACTTTGCGCGCCTCAAGCAGCTGGAGCCGATCTCGGTCGTGAAAGAAGGTCGACGACAGGGGGATGCTATGGGATCTGGTCGCGGCAGTAGCTCTGCTCGGTACGCGCTACCGGGACTCGTTGCTACAACCAACACTGCGACCACCAGCAACAATCACAGTCGATCGAACCCAACGAGTCCGGCGGGGTCTGGCCAGCAGCGCTCGAGCTACTCTGGTTCTACGTATAAAACCAGCACGGCGACCACTACGGCTGATAGTGGTGAAAGACCGTCGGACGCAGATTACAATCGACGCCGCAACGCGAACTTTGCTCGCTTGAAGGAACTCGACGCTGAGCCAGCGCCTCAGTTTGGCGCGGAGCGTGGCTCCGGCTCGTCCCGAAGCTCGCTTCCAAGCACCCCGAGTAACCGCCAGAGCCTGACCAGCCCCGCAGCGACAGGAGCAGGTGGCAGTGAGCGCCAGAACCAGCTCTACTCGATCCCGAGCTTTGGACCCGCGGACCTCAATCGCAACAAGCGCCACAGTGCGGCATCGTCCACGGACTCAGACTCGGTCGCGTCCGCTGTTGAGTACGAGCGCCGCATCGACCGCAAGCTGCGCAAAGTGCGCAAACAGACGGAGAAGCTGCGCAGGATCAAGGCCCAGCTGCGTAAGTACATCCCGGATCTGACCGACTCGGACTCGGACGTGTCGTCTTCCTCGTCAGCGTCGTCCGAAGGATACAATAACAACAACCAGAAGAAGAAACCCCACAGCCAACACCAGCAATACCAGCAAATGCAACAGCCAAACATCGCCAGGGGCTCAGTGTCCACATCCGATAGATGCAGCCGTGCCTACGTCTGATTCGAGGAACTCCCGAGTCTTGTGAAGGTGTATCTGTCGTGCATTGGTATTGTCGATGAGCTGTATTTCAGTTTGCCACCATGTTGAGAATGGTATTTGTACGTATGTGAATGAATGAACTATTGTGTGGACACCAATCGAGTCTTTTTGTCCATTTTGCATGCGGATTGACGGAGTGAGAGATGCTGGTGGGTAGTGAGCACGAGTGGTCGGATTGGATGAGCGAATAGCTTGGCAAGATCGCATTGGCTGCTCCGGTTGGCTGGACGTTTGTTTGTATCGAATCTTTTGTATGTTGCTCGTCGTACTTAACTGGGAAATATACCCACCAAAAACGGTAAAAACGGCCCACTCTCTTGCCTCACCAGATCATGCTGGGAGCAAATGGGTTCAGCAAGGTGCACTTCAATGTTCCTAGAACTGGGTACACTATTTGCTAAAAAGGCTTTTTTAGCCTCCGCACGTACCAGACGTCCAGCATAATGCACTCTCTATTAAGAGTCAGCCAATCCTAACAATGTCCTGCGTTTTGACACAGGCGATCATGTGAATTTTTAAGTGGCCAAGAATGATGGTAGCGACGCAAAAAATATGACTGACACTGGTTGGGTACGTCGTTGTCTTTGTTCACTTGCCCTCACTTTGCGATTTGCGCCGTCGACCGCACCAGCCCTTTCAAGCCACAAAGAGAAAAGACGCCCACCCGTATGTCCACAGAAAGCGAGTGATGTCCTCCAGTCGCTCGTCCGTGTCGTCGCGCTCGTCATCCTCTGGCGCTGCGGCGCCGCCGTCGCGGATCTCAGACATCGCGCCGCCAACGCGCATGCTGCAGGACGCGCGCTTCAAGCTCTTCCTGCGCGTGCACTCAGGACAAAACCTGCAAAGCTCGACGCAGGGCACATACTGCAAGCTCTATCTGGGGGACACGATCATGGTGAGCGGAAGCCAGTCGGCGCTCATGCAGTTCAACTTGCTCAACGACAGCGCTGCTGCGAAAGTGGGCGGAGCGAATGCTGCTCAGAATGCGGATGCTGCGCACCCGACCCACCGCGTGTTCCGCACGCACGTCGAGTATCCAAAGCAGCCGGCGCACCCTGTCTGGAACGAGAAGTTCGAAGTCGGCGTGTTTGACCCAACGAAAGAGGTCGTGAGCATCCGCGTGAAGAGCCAGCAGATGATTTACTGCCCGACGATCGGCGCATGCGCGATCTACCTGAAGCAGCTCAAGCTCGGTGAGACCGTGGACCAGTGGTTCCCGCTGCACAAAGGACAGCGTGGCGCTGGCCACATCCGCTTGCAGCTGCACCTGTCGATGAACGCCAATACACGTGTGATCCAGCAGCCAAAGGCGATGCCAATCGCAACAAAGGCAGTGTCAATGGCAACGCCTGTGAATGCGAATGCAAATGCGATCGCGCTGCAGAAGAAGCGTGAGGAAGAGATGCTGCGTCAAAAGCGTCAGGCGGAAAAAGAAGCTGCGATGCAGCGTGAAGAAGAGCAACGACGACAGCGGCGTAAGGCTGAGAAGGAGAAGGAGAAAGCCCGGCTACGCGCAGAAGAGGAAGAAGAAGAGCGACGCCGTCAGAAGCGTAAGGCCGAGAAGAAAGAGAAAGCTCGACTACGAGCGGAAGAAGAAGAGAAGGAGCACCGGCGACGCGAACTAGCAGAGAAGGAGCGAATGCTGCGCGCTGTTCGTGCTGCTGAGGAAGCTGCAGCAGCAGAGAAAGAAGAGCGACAGTCAGTCAAAAGCCATTCAAGCGGGAAGCAAATCTACGTTTGCAGTAGCGATGAAGAAGAAATTCCAAGAGGGGGTAAGAAGTCCGATAATCAAGCTGAAGAAGGCATGCATCAAGCCCTTGAAGAAGCGGCGGTGAAGGTCGTAGAAGCGATGTCAAATGCTTTTGACAGTGATGGTGGCAATACGATCGAGTACGTCTCTGAGAGCAACCTGGTGTCTTCATCGTCATCGGCGGAATCGTCCAAGAAAAGAAGCAGTCAATCTGCCAAAACAAAAAAGAAGCCGTCGAGCCGAACAAGCTCCAGAAGCAGCAAGCAAAGCTTTTCTGCTACGGTTCAGTCGATTGAGGATGCAATCCAGCGCGTGGAGCAGAACGCGCTTCCCTCCGATTCCTCGGATGATGACTCATCTTCATCGTCAGCCATGTCGTCAGAGGAGGAGCGGCGTCTTCTGCGCAAGCTCAAGGAGAAGAAGAAGCGTCGCAAAGAGAAGAAAGCGAAGCGGAAAGCCAAGAAGAAGAAATCAAAGAGCAAGCTGGTGGACTCGGATTCTAATTCTGATTCATCCTCGTCGTCTTCTTCATCTTCGTCGTCTTCGTCCTCAAGCTCATCGACATCTTCTGATGAGAAGAGAAAACGAAAGGACAAAAAGAAGAGCAAGACGAAAAGCTCCAAGAAAGACTCGCGTAAGAGCCAAGGTTCTCGAAAGTCGTCGTCCAAGTCTTCCAATCCGTCGAAAAACAAGGACAACAACGACAACGGCACCCAGTGGGGTGAGTACATCAGCGCAGCTGGAGACATAGCGTCGCTTTACAACACACTCACCGGTGGGGACAACCAAGACTCGAGCGCCATCGAAGCAATCGAAGCAATCTCGCACCTGGATATCCAGCAGGATGGCGGTTTCAGCATGTCGTCGATGGGCGACTGGATCCATGCAGCGTCGAGCGTCTCAGACTTGATGAGCGCCTCGGATGACCCCACCGACCAGACCGCTGCGGTCGTGGGGGTGGTGACTGCGGGCATAGTTCCGCTCGGCAAGTACCTCGGGAAAAAGATCCGCCAAGCGTCCATAAATTCGCAACAGAGGCACCAGCAGCAGGATCAACAATTCGTGTGCCAGATTAACAACCAACAGGCAGAACAACTGCAGATGGCGGTAGAAGTGCAGAGTTACGACGATGCGACCGGCGTGGGCGACAACAACTACGAATATGTGGGAGAGCAGCAAACGGAATCGACGTACTACTTCTAGGAAGTGAAGCGCCAACCCGGTGTGCATGTGACTATTGTTTGTAATGAAAGAATAAATGTTACCATTATTGTCAAACTTTAGTCGTCATGCGTATCCTCCCATCGTGTACCTAGAACTGCCAACGCTACCACCAACGACTGACCTGCACATTCACACCGTCGACCACATGGGTTTGTTGGACGCTTCAAACAGAGGGTTCTTCTCCGTGCGCAGGTTCATCGACGCTGCCAAAAACTCGCACAGGTCCGGCAAACTCATCTCCGCCTGCGCTCGTCGCACGAAGCCATTGTCCGCGATCACCGGATTGTCGTCCACCTTCACATTGAACGGAATTGAGAGCACATAACGAGCCAAGCGAGCGAGGAAAGGGTACTTGATCCGCATGTTCTGCCACCACTCCAACGGGTTCGCACGCAGCGGGATTCTGCCCTCTTCTTGGAAAAACGACACCTCCACCTCCAGCAGATTGGTCGACTTCGCCATTTCCAAAGACGACTTGGACGAGCTCAGTAGCATTTCTTCCTGCGCACAGGACGTGAGATTCGCTTGCAAGTCATCCCACAGATCGCCTGATTTATCCGTGCCGTTGCCATTGAGTTGGTCGTTTTCATCATCCAGTGACATCGCATTCTCCGAAAGATCGTTGCCGTTTTCCTTGTCTTTCATCTTCGTCCCTGCGATATTGGCGGCCTCGACCTTCACGACATCCCAGAACTCGAGTGGAGACAGCGGTCCCTTGATGATAAACGAGCGCGTTCGAGGGTCCAGAAGCGTTGCAGACCACAAGATGTTGAACGTGTGCTGCTTCTGGGTAGCCCAATCAGCCTCTGGGGTCAGGAACAAGTATCCGAAGCTGGCTGAGAGGTTGCCGTACGCGAGGTCCTTCAGCGCAATGATATCTTCAGGCAACTCTTCCACAGCGATATTAGCTGAATTTGACTCGCCATCCTTCTTGGAGAATCCTAGACTACTTCCGTCAGGAACCGCAACTTGAATCGGGCGAGTGTCACGAAGCTTTTCCAGGAGCGTACTAATGGATGGGATGATCAAGGAAGACACCACGCATCGTTCCGCTTCAAGTTGCGTAGTTGCGTCGGCAAACGGTCTCAAAATCGTCTTCAAGTAAGCGATGCGAGACCACTCGTACTGCGAAAGCGCCGCCAGCTGGACTAGCTTGGAGAAGTCGGACAGCCCTTCTTTGTGGGCGACAAAATATCGCTTCAACGTTGGCATCATTTCAAACACCAACGATAGCACGTGGAAGATGCGTCCGAAGGAAACTGAGGTCTCTCGAAGACCGAGCACGAACACTCGCTCGTACAATTCGCGGTTCATGTCCAGCTCTTCCAGCGCAATCTTCTGCAACACTTTGCGAGACTTTCTGGACTGCTTCAAATGCGCGAGCAAGTACATCACTTTGAGGATGAGGTCACGGAGCGTATGACCCGTCAATTTCGATGGTAGCTCTTCGAGAATGCTGGTCGGTACTTCGGCTTCTGGAAACTCGTAGAATTCTTCAGCTGCTGATGTCGAGCTCTCGATAAACTCTCCACCGTCGAGTCGACGATCGCACAATCCAATGTGGGTGGTAAGAATCGAGCCGCCCAAGTTGAACGTCTCGGTGATGTTAATCCCGTTGATCGTCGCCAGCATGATGTTCTGGAGTAGCGATGACACGCTCTCAAGGAACTCGAGCTTGTTCGTCGTGCAGAAAGAATGGTAGCTGTGACTCGGTGGATCAATTGCCAGCACCTGAGGCATGTATTTGCACGGAACGACTCTCTCCAGCGCTTTCTTCATTTCGTCGTCGTTGATCAGCTCTGCAGTCGTCGATCCCTGGTGCTTTCCAATCGGAAGTACATGAAGGCATCTTCGAAAGGTGTTGAATTCCTGGTCCAACCCGACAGCAAAAAGAGCGAGAAATTTCGTTGCATATCCACCGTCGCTGGGTTCTTCATTTGGCGACATTGCCAACGCACTTGAATCGTCTGAGTTACTGTTACTTGGTTTCCACTCGGAGATCATCAAGTGGGCAAAATCGGTCATCTTCATCTGCATCACCACGCGAACCTTCACTTCTGCAGCGAGCTTCTTTGCGTACCCGAACGCGATTTCTTTCCCAAAAATTGCAAAACTGTTGGCTTCGTTGAGATAGCCACCAGATCCACCCGAGCACTCCAACATGAGGTTTCGAAAGGCGTGACTGGAGCAAACATCAAACGGGAGCATTTCGTACAAGCAGAGGTACCCCATCGCTTCTCGCACTTTCTCTGGGTTGAAGTTGCCAGCCGCCATGGCAGCAACGCTGGTTCGCTTTTGTCCCGGCTGCTTGACGTTCACTAAGATTGATTGCTGTTGTTGTTGCTGCTGTACTTGCTGTTGGTGAAGTGCGCTCTCGTTTGGCGTAACTGGCAACTGATAGTCTTGGAAGAACTGGTCGCTTCGTTTCTGCTTCTTGGATGGCGTTTGCATCGCCAATGGCAAAGAAGATGTGTCCTCCGACTGATCGACTTCGTGTCGAAGTTCGTCTTCGTGGCTCTCGAGCAGTTTTTCATGTGCATCGTCGTGGTTGTCCAGCAATTTGGTTTGGCTCTCTTCCACTAGCTCTGCCATACTGGTATCGCCGGAGGAGGTTACTGGCGTCGGCGCTGGTGTCGGCTCTGGTGTGATTTTCTTCTTGCGACCACGCTTCTTTGCTCCCACAAGGGTGTGCATCTGGACACTCTTTTTCTCTCCCGCATGCTTGCTGTACACCTCGGGGTGGTTCTCCTTCAGGTGGCGCCACAAGTTTGAAGTCACGCTTTTGCTGAAGCGCACACACGACTTGCGCTCGAGCTTGCCCTGCTGACGGCACAGCTTACACTTCGCGATCGACGACTCCTCTTTACGCTTCAAGTGAAATCCCTCTTCAATCTCGTACCAGCGGTACACTGCAGATGCACTCGACGCTGTGGATGAAGACGTCCCATTCGCACCGCTCGGACCGCCCCCGCGCGATCTTGACTTCCCCGATGACGAAGCTGTAGTTCTGCTCGACGTCGCAACACTCGTGCTACTCGTAGTCGACGTAAATGTAGCGCTCGTCATCATCACCTGCAGCGACCCGTCACCAGCACCGTGGGTCTCCCCAACTATACCATCGCTACTGCCACTGGGCCCACCGTCACCAGCCGCACTAACAGAAGAAGACGCCACCGCAGCGTCGATCATCATACCGCCGTTGCGGAGCATCTCCATGTGGCTCTTCATGTCGTCGCCCTCGATTTCCAGCGCCATGTCCGCGACGTTCACCTCGCCCGCATGGTGGTGCGCATGCGTCGCCGCAGCCGCATGAGCCTCTGCCTGCGCGTGCGCGTCCACGTCCACTTCCACGTCGTCGTCGCCATAGAGCGCCGAGGTGGCCGGGTCGTCATCCACCACTACGTCGTGCACGCCCACGCCGCTTGTGTCGTCCATATCGTCAAGCATCCCAGAGACGGCGAGGAAGGAGTGATGGTCTCCTGCGATTCGCTTTCCCTTTCGTTTTCGTGACGAGCAATTCAATGCGGAAGTACGAATCGCGAATGAATCGTGTTGCAGTGAAGGAAGCACACTCGTGTATACTTGAAGCGTATACCAATTCACAAATGAATGGTACGCAATGAATTGCACAACAGCCTTTGTTTGCTAAGTTCAGTGTTTATACAAGGTGGTCCACATTACATGAGGCAAACCAACATTCCTTGAATTTGCTCTCTTTTTGCCATCTTCTGGAGGTGTCTACCTCAAAACGACAACCAAGAAATCACAATTGTTGTTTTTCATTAGCTGCGACGGCAGAACTGCGCAGTGCTTGGATGAATCGTTTTTCCTGCCGAACTGTGCAATAGAAGAGGAGAGCAACAAAATTGCACGCTTTGCACTGCTTCGCAACCGTCGTCACCGTACTGCTCAGTACGTGTTTCTACATGAACGTCTCTTCCTGTTGCGCTGGATGCAGGTATGATGTAAATCGTGCTGCTGATGGCGGAGATCAGTTGCCCATGCTGACTGCGTCGCACAAGAGTCGCCTGACGCGACCGCGCTGCGCAACGCGGCTCAATATATCCATCTTGATGTGGTGTTTGTGTCCTGCTCGAGGACGAAGCAGAAGTCAGCAGGGCTAAAAGAAAGAGGACCAACCACCCACGATCTTGCGACTCGTGGGGGTCATTTGGTCATCGTGCGTCAACTTCAACAACAAGAAGTAGTAATGAACCAAGGAGGCGTCTATAGTGGAATACTCCCTCTCGTAAATGTGCAAGATGTTGTGATCTGCAGAAATCAGCTGACAGAGGAGGTGATTTGAGTTACCCACAAACAACTGGAAGACATTTTATCTGGAGCGCTCGAACCCACAAGGTAAGATGATCGAGCAATGGGTTCGTTTTTTATGCACGCTAATCTGAGCAGAGCACGGAGACGGACGCTCCTTCCTCTCATCCTCTCATTCCAGTTTTCCCATCCGCCTCCGACGACAAGAACAGGAGTAGAACGCGCCCCAGTAGCAGGCAGGAAGAAGAGCAAGGACACCATGAGCGAAGAAGACCGACCGCTGCACTTGCCACATACCGTATAAAAGCTTCTGGTACAATATGTTAGGAGTAATGGGATATACAGTTATACGCAATACTTCATTCAAATATATCCTTTATTACCCTAAAATGCATGTCAAAGGCGGCGCCCTTTATTTGAAGCAGTTTCGACACACGCGTAATTACGCGTAGCTGTAAAATAGGACGCACCACATTGAAACAAGGGCAACGAGCCGAAAATAGGACCAAACTGATGGTGTGGCTAATGTAAATTGATAAAAACATTGCTGTTCCCCACTACTCCTGGATCAACCTAAAGCCCCATGCTAGTCTTTCACCCCTCGTATATCACACTGCAGTCAGCTCGCCTTGCGTACAACTTATCTACGCGCCCACAAAAACATCGCGGAGGTACCATGAAACTAGAATGAACATCGACAAATGCTGGTATAAATGGTTGTTTTGGTCGTCACTTCCAAAACGCATTTCAAAAAGAGTCAGTGTGGACCACACCAGTACTCGCCTTAGCTTTCATTTTTACGAAATGCATGTCATAGGCGGCGCTATCGTTTTTGAAAGGTTTTTGTAGCACCGTATGTACATTGGGCCGCCTTTGACATGTATTTTAGGGTAAACGGCAAGTTGATGACGCCTCACGATCATCATTATTGAAGCGAGAGCTCAGTTCGAGACTTGCTCGCGCTCTGGCGGTCTCACCAGCTCATCGCGGAAAGCAGCACCTTTCACTTGCTCTCAAGCACACAGGCAGGACTTGGACAACAACCATGTACTTGTACTGATACATACGCTATGTAAACTATAATGATAACTTAGATGGGACTACGCAGGTCCTAGGCACCGTTCGGTGGCGACAGGTCGACGGTGTACGTGCCGCTGGAGAACGCCTGGTACCAGGTCGTGGCTTTCTCCTGGTTCGCCAGTACCTCTTCGCTCGCAACGAGCAGCGCGTCCGCCTTGATCATCACGTCTTGAACGCAAATCGCGCAGAACGGGAGCTCCTGCTGCTCCAGCTTGCCGCCCGACCCGATGTAGCTAAGTTTCTTCTTGAGCTTGCACGACGAGCAGGTGTACTGGCCGCAGATGCTGCACGTCCGGATCCGCGACGAGCTGATGAACGGGTTGCGCGATGGCTGCTTCTTGCACGTGACGCAGTTCGCGTTGAAGAGGCTCGCGCTTGACAATGAGGACGAGGACGACGAGGACGACGAGGACGACGACGAGCTGTCGTCTCTCAAGACCTTCGAGCCACGAGTCGCCCCCGCTCCTGCTGTCTGCCGCCGTCGCTGGTGTACGAACCACGCGAGTTTCTTCATGCGCGCGCAGTGCACATACCGCCAAGAGGACGCGAGCGCGTCGGCGCCAGACTTGACGACCGCGGCGCGCAGAATGCCCTCGGCGGGGCTTAAATACGCTTTAATAAAAATATCCACTGAGCTTGCGTCGTACTGCCGATAGAGCGCGCAGATCGACATGTTCCCGCGCATGCACGACTCGAGCGGCTGCGTGTGGGGGAAGTGCACCGAGTGCAGCAGCTGGTAGCCGATGCGCTCACCGTTCGAGAGGTGTGAGATGCCCGTGGACTCGAGGAATACCATGTCGCGGTTCGTCACCAGCATGCGCACGTGGAGCGGCTGTCCCTTCTCGAACCACTTGATACTCATGGTTCGAAACGGATCTGCGGGCGTCGGGGCCACGAGTGTCGCGAGCACCGCGGCGTCCACGACGTAGTCCTCGACGTAGGACGTCTTGATGCGCAGCGACTCGACGCTCGGGTTCACGGCGCCGAACATGGCGTCGTCGAGCGAGCCGTCGATGGTGCCGACGCCCAGCAGCGTGGGGATGTCGGTCGCAAACGGCTCGTCGCCCTTGCTTTGCTTGCTCTTCTCGCGGCGCTCTGAGTACACGCGCACGTTCTCGCGCTGGGTCTCGTGCTTCCACTGCGCGTCGTCGACACTGCGGCCGTCCTGCAGTAGGTACGTCTCGAGCTGCGCGACCGTGTTGAGCACAAAGAGCCGCGCGACACCTTCCAGTTGCGTGACGTCCTCCTCCGAGAGCTCGAACGCGGGGAACGGGTTGGTGTAGCGCTCGCGCTTGACCATTGCGAGTTTTTCGGAGCTTTTCGGTGGGAGCTCTCGGTTCCTCTTGGATGGTGGTGGGGAATACGCAAATGCGGGAGCTGACAAGCAAACAAACAAGCACACAACAATGGAAAAGCGCAAATGAGAGAGCGAGAGGAGAGGATGGAAGAGCGATGAGAGATGATAGATCGTAGTCGCCAATGTGAATGGATGACTTGTGCTGGTTTTAATATCGGAGACTGATTGACTGTGTAGCTTTTCGTCCACGCAGCTGCCAGAGAGCGCGCGTGGAGTGGGAGCCAGAGGCTGACGCACGCAATGACAGGCACGGGCCACAAATCAGACCCTTGGAGATCCGATGCCTAATCAAATCCCTCCTTCACTTCAGACAGAAAACAGTTCATAGAGGATGGATCCCCAGTCGCAAGCAAAGATTCCAAGGTGAAAGAGAGCTCTTGCAAGAAAGCTCCACACACGATTAGTGTAGAAACTCACAACTGGGGTTCTCACCAGAAATGTACCTAGCCGGCGAACCCAAGTGACAACGAAGCTCTGCTGCTCTTTCATTTCTACCACACAGGAGGCGAAGGTGAGTCCCCAGGATGCGTCGTAGTATATAATTATTGGCATTCGTCCGTGGCTTCAAGATTTGGTTGCAAAAGCGCTGCTCTGTCCATTCATTCGTGCATTCATTCATCCCATCCATCCCCACAAGAGAGGACGGATGGCCTTTGATTGATGCGATGCCTCAAGCTTTCGGAAATAATGGTTTGGTGTGCTGATCGATTATTTCTTCACGGACTGGTCGCGCGTGAAATCCAGCGGCAAAAGCAACGACAAACAAGCAAGCATGTCCTTCTCGGTGTCATCCGAGGTGTCCATTTTGATGATGAACTTCGCCAGCTTTGTTGAGCTGACTGATGGCAGTGGAAGGATGGATGAATCCTATTGTGCGGGAGAGTAGCAATACGCAGGACCTCTCTATATGCACACTCCGTTCTCTCGCGTTTGCTATGCGGGAAGGTATTCGCGCATGAACAGAACTTCCTATTACAAACTCTATACACGGGTTAAGAGGACATTAGATAGAAAAACAACTTCCAAATGTACAAAGCTGGTTTGAGCATAACTTCAACACAAAGCATTAGGAACCAAGTCGAGAGCCCGATTGGCTATGCGAAAATGCTATTATGCAAGTATTAATTATGCATTAGTAGAGGTCCAAGTGTACACGCGTGACATCGTCGTGGTCGGACTCACTGCTTGGAGTCGATGCACAGTGTTATCCCAATGTATCCGTTGTATCAGTGTCAAACAAAGCCCAAATACGAATCAGAGAGCTTCTTTCGCGTGTTTGAGGCACTTTGATCCCAAGCCGCGAAGAGCTCCAGTTGTTTGTTACTGTTGGGTGTGTGTTGTGAGTCATGTAAACCACTTGTTTGTTTGTTTGTGGCGTTGCGTTGTGTACTGTTGTTGTTGTTCACTTGCTTGTGTGTTGCTTGCTGACTTGTTGTGCTTCTTGCTTGTTCTGCACCAGTGATTTCCGTCCAGTGCTGCAAATGATTTCGCCCCCCCAGCAAACCAGCCAACACGTCCTACTGTTGTGTCTGTTCATTCTCGACAACCGGACGACAGCAATCGATTGCAATAGGGACACGAGGGTGAGAATGGAGGTGTCCACATCCTGTCAGACCTGTTAGTCGCCCTTCTTGTTCCTGTACCTTGCCGATCGCAAATGGAGATTCCAAGCTGCTACTGTACTGTACCTGATGGTTAGGTCGCCGTCTCTCACTTGATTAATTACAAGGAGACACGCATAAAGTGCCCCCCAGTTCTCAGCAACTCCGTTGAATTCTCTATCGATCTGCTACTGTACCAGGCTCTCTAATCACACAACAACCACACGCTTGGTGGGTGTTGTTGTCACCAGGACCGAGCGTGGCTCTCGTCCATAGTCGCCGTTCGAGCTGCGCGTGCAAACGGTCGATGGCGCTCCTCCAGCGGGGCGCCTGGGTTGGAGCTGGAGATAAGAATGGTGCTAGTGGCGCTTGGTTCCAGTGCGCTGTTCGTGCCGTGATGCTGCTTGTTTCTGCGCGCCGCGGTCTCGTCACTCGCCACGCGCCTCGCGTCCGTGCGGATCATCGCGTCGTGCACGCAGAGCGTGCAGAGCGTGAGCTTGTTCTGCTCCAGGCGGCCGTCGGGCGTGATGTAGCTCAGCTTCTTCCTCATGCGGCACGTGGAGCAGACGTACTAGAAACAGAGCTTGCAGGTCGAACTGGCCATGCGTCGATTGCTGCTCTGACTGTTCGGGTCACTGAGCCCCAGTAAACTCCCGGGGGTCATTACTTTCTTCTTGGTCTTCTTGCAGTTGACACACTGCGGCCTCGCATTGCCACTGGCTCGGTCTCTATTGCTGTTCCCACTATCTCCACCTGTATCCGGGCTCTCGTCGTCTCGGATCTGGTCGATCGGCCGCGCGTGGCGCTGCCGGAGTACCCACGCGATCTTCTTCATGCGCGCGCAGTGCACGTACTTCCAGGCCGAGGCCATACCTTCGGCCGCCGACTTGATCACCACGGCACGCATGAGCCCACCAGCGGGGTTCATGTACCCTTTCACGAACACGTCGACCGAGTTGGAGTTGAACTGGCCTTTCTCAAATCACTTGATCATCATGGTCCGGAACGGATCCTCGGGGGTTGGCGCGATCAAAGTAGCGAGCACCGCTGCGCCGACCACGTTGTCGTGAACGTAGGACGTCTTGGTGCGCAGCATCTCGACGGTTGGGTTCACAGCGCCGTATAGCGCGTCGTCGAGCGTGCCTTCCAAGGTGCCAGCAACAAAGAGTACAGGCAGGTCGAGGCTCATCGGCGTCTTATGAGCGAACCTGTGGCTGGCGCTGGACGCCGCGTTGCTGCTGATCAAGCTGCTGCTGTTGTTGCTCCTAGTGCTCTCGTTCCCGTCGTCCTCGTCGTCATGATGACGATGTTTCTTCTTGCGCTTGGCGATCCCTTTCTCGCGCCGCTCGGCGTACACACGGATATTCTGCTTGCGCTTGACAAACTTCCAGCGGTCGTGGTTCACCACCCACTCATCCTTTTGCTGGTACTTGAGGTACTGCGCGATCGTGTTGTGCACGAACATGTGCGCGAGGCTCGCGAGCTGTGCCTCGTCCCCTGGTGAGAGCTCCAGCGATGGGAACGGGTTCGAGTACTTGCAGACCTCGTTCTTGCGCATGTGTGTCTTTATTGCCAGCTTGGGGGGTGTCAGATCTCGTCGCAAACTGCGTGGAGGTCAATTGAATTAAATCGGCGTCCGTGCGTGTCTGCCAGGTTACTCACTCGCGAATTGGCGGTGTTGTGGTAGTTGAAGCTGTCGCAGCAGATGGTGCTCAAGTCAAAAGAAATAGAGAGAGAGAGAGAGAGAAGGAGGAGGAGGAGGAGGAGGAGGAGGAGGGGGTTTGTCGAAAGACGAAGAAGTGTGAAGCTTCAACGTATGTGAGTGACGGTTCACGCTGGCAAAGTCTCTGAACCAGCCTGGGCCATGAAAATTGGGGTGGAGGGCGTCAGTTCGAGTCGCCACTGTGGACAGTCGGGCGGGCGTGATCTTTTCGCGGCACACGGTGTGCGGTTGGTTGGTTGGTGCTGTTTTGATCACCGTCGCAAGGGTTGGCATCACTGCAGCACCAGCTTAGTGCCCTGGAGTCAAAAGAGCAGCATTGGCACGCTATCAACTATCGCTCCACAGGTTTTGGTTGTTTTTGCTACCAGCCACCAAACACCGAACACCTATGGAGCGACGGTGCAAGCTGCGATGGTCTTCGTCATTTCGATCCGTTCGAGTTGCAGGGGTGCCAGTTGAAAGTGAGTATGCGATGGAAATGTGTCTCCATCGTTCAGTCTACATTTGCTCGCATCTGCGCACCTGTCCAGGGTTTGCAACTCAAGCAAACGCGCTCGGGGAACATGAAGGACTCATCGCCGAAAACGACCTATCGCAGCGTCAAGACGAGCCTCAAGAGTGTCGTCAAGAACAATCTCGTCACGGAGAAGCTAACCGATGCCACGTCCCGTGTCAACAGTATCATGACCCATGGGCTCCAGCTGCTCAAGCGGTACCTGCTCCACTGTTGCGACGTGGGCGACGAGTTACCTAAGCTCGACAGACGGTTCGTACCTCAGCGATGGAAGTGCTCTGCAAGGCGCCTTCCACGGACAGGCCTCCAAGCGCCGAGACGCAAATCATCAAGGATACGCTCAAGGATTTCTATGTGCAACACTACAAGGCGTACATGTTGGGGGAGCTAAGCTACGAACACCTGGACACTGTGACCGAATATCTATCAACCGACGTGATCACCATGTACGAAAACAACATCCAGCAGAACTATGTTGAATGTGTCGAGCAGTACGTCAACGTGTCGTGGCGCAAGAAGGAGTAAGTCGCCATAATCAGGGAGAGCTGGAGGAACACGAGGAGCCACGTGAGCGCGCTGTGCGCTCGCTTGCGCAGGGCGAAGAACGACCTGCTCAGGCCACATCAGCTGGAAGCGTCGGATCCCTCTACTGCGCGTGAATAGACGAGCAGCGCAAACTCGTGCTCCCTGTGAGGAATCTGAAAAAGGACAACGTCTAGTACGACATTCAGTGTTCGCCGCAGGACTACCTCCCGTGCGTGCTGCGCATGATGAAGGCGGCCGAGGCGCACGACCCGAGCGTCAAGAACGCATGCCCATTGCGCAGTAACGTCATGCCTAAACACGTCCGCATAGACACGACCTCGCTCGTGAAGCAAAGCTTCAGGAAGGAATACGGCAAGCAAACTGATTACTTGAAAGGGACGACCTCGATGTCCGCAAAGAGGGCTCCTGGGGTATCTTCTTCAAGACCAACATGAAGTGCTTCCGCGCGAAGGGCTACACGTTCGACCACCAGATTGTTACGGACGGCGTTGGCTGCAGCATCCTCCTAAAGCGAAAGAATCTTTCCGGTGAGCGGGTGGTCCAAGAGAGAATAGGGAAATGCGAGACGCACGTCGACGAGGTTGTCGACTACGAGCCTCTGAAGGACAAGACGGTCGTCGCGATCGACCTCAACATGGGCGACCTGCTGTACTGCGTTGACGGAGACATCAAGGGTCAAACGAGGCTCCACTACACTCAGGACACGCGCCGCAGAGAGACGAAAGCGAAGAAGTATCGGGACTACATATAAGAACGTAAGCAGGAGGTGATCGACGGCAAGCGCGTCGACGAATGGGAGGTGGAGCTGAGCGCCTACAACAGGAAGACGACCGATTTCGAGCGCTTCAAAGCCTACGCGGAGAAAAAACGAGGTGAACAGGCGTCTGAGCTGAGTGTACAACGAGTACATCTTCCGGAAGCTGAAGCTGGGGGGCTGCATGCGTCGCCAGATAACGAAAGCTTGACTCCTGAAGCGGTTCGAGGAGCTATTCGGAAGCGGAGCAGACACGATACAGTAGTCGCGATCGGGGATTGGAGTCAGAGGCAGCACCGCAGGTTCAAGGAGCCCGTCAAGATCAAGGACTTTAGGACGATGTTTATGTTTCGGAAGACTGGCTACGCCTGGTTGATGAGTTGATGAGTTCCGCACCAGGAGTTGATGCAGCCCGTGCGAACAGGGCGAGTGCGAGGCGTTCCGGAAATGCGAGAACCCTCGACCGTACAGGAGTGGCAGCATCTTGCGCCACGGGCTGGTCAGGTGTACGACTTGTTCCAGGCTGTGGAACCGAGATACGAACGCTGTGTCGAACATCTGGAAGGCGGCGATGAGCACGATCCGAGGTGAGGGTCGCCTTGCGTACCCTCAAAGGGTCTCAGTAGGGCTTCGTCGGTTGCCACACCCACGATTGACAGTTGATTGTTAAAAGGGCGATACAAGTTATAAGCAATTGGGATTCCAAGTCGTTAGGCTGTGATGGCAATCAACAAATGCGCCTTGGCCTGTGCTGCCTTGTCCCTTATCGATAGTATGAGCAACGCAAAGATGCAAAATCGAAGTCACGACGCTACTTGTCACGCGCCACGAAACGTCGCGCCAGTTTCACTGATTTTGACTCAGGCAAGGGCATTAGGCAGGCACTTTTTCTCCACCATCAGTCACTGAGTGAGTGGGGTCAACCCAAAGTGAGACCGGGTGACGAAAGTGGATGAGAAAGCAAATGACCAGACTCATGGATGCGATTTTGTGCGTGTAATCTATTTCTGTGTTGCAATCATAGACATGCTTTAATTCCGTGTAATCCATTTGTGTTGCAATCGTTGGAGTGCTTTAATTTGCGGCGAGGGAACTGCAAAGTCCCGACCGACATCTCTCTCTCAGATGTTGGTGATTGCCTCTTTGATTGTGAGGTAGTTGCTGGGATGTGGTGAGAAGTGAGTCGAAATATTTGCCAACCTCGTTCAAAGCGATCAGCGTCCATCTGGACTGACGAATCTGTACCCATGCTGATAACGAGTACGAGCCTCACTTTTCTTGGAGCAGAAGATTACGCTGATGGTATAGGGCAGGCACAGCCTCCTCCGTCCACCGTAAACCACTCGTAAAGGATGCCAAGCAAGTCTAGTCAATTGTGCGCGAGTTTGGTGCCAGGCAAAAAGCATCCCGTAGTAGCGGGCTCACGACAACTCGAATCCTGAGAAGCGCTCGAAAGCTTTGCAAATGGATAGTCAGTGACTGAGTGCAGCTTGGTTCAATCATTTGTTGTCTCCGTAGGATAACAGCGAGCGTGTGAAGCGCAAAGGCTTTGACATCGGAAATCCTAGAGCAAAACCTTTGCGTCGATGAAAGATGGATCGCAACGAGCGCCGATCGCGAAAGTGCAAACTTTGCATTTCAGAAATACCTTATGGATTTATATTGCTAAAAACTGCCAGTCAATTTAACTTGCACGCTGACTGCAAACTTGATTATGAACGAGGAAAAACCACAAATGAATCCACTAATTGCATAATTCGTGTGGTATCATAATATGATGGTTCATATTATGCAACAAGACAATCTCAAATGAAAACATCTCCTTTTGAGCCGAATGGTGCAGACACGCTTTCAAACGTCAGCACATGACACAACACCGCTGCTTTGTTTAAATTGTACGAGGTGTCGAGTGAGACAAGCAAATGAATCATACTAAATTAGTTCATTTGACTCAGCGATCTGCTTTATGTGCGCTCTTGAACTTCCAGTTGAGGCCAGGTATGACGGAGACTCTGAGCTTACTCGCGCAAGGGTCTTCGCAGTATATTTCTCATGAACTGTCCAATTATCTGTGCTCAAATTGCGCCAAGGGAATTCGACTCTCTTGTGGATAACGCAGCGATGATGGAACATGAAGGTTCTTGAAACTGCAGTGTTGTTCAAATTTCTGTGAATTGTGATAATCTGTTGATAGATATCCTTAAAAAATTGCATGTATATAAAATCGCACGTTTAGGCTGCTCGCTGTCTATATGGACCTCTTAAATTGCAACTGTTCGATTCCAAACTCTCAGGAAAAGAAACATGGAAAGAATTCTAGGGTGGTACGCTGCGAGCTGAGGAGTTCAGTCAAGATTGGATGTCACTTCAACAGCCTCAGCTCATAAATTCAATACGAAAACGTCCTCTCGCTCTTTCTCGCACGCCACTCGTCTTTCCTTTTCCATTGAGATCGGTTCGTCCAAATGCGAGCGAGCCACCTAAATTTCCAGTCCCAGAGAAGTCACCCAGAGGCGCACCAAGCAAGTAGTTCCAGGCTGTCCCCACAGCCTTCAAGTGAGTAGCGTGACCACGTGAGTGAGATTAGTAGAGATCCCTTTCTTCCCTGCGGAGAGCAAGTGGTAGTAAGGAGTGTGCAGCTCTTGACACATGCTGCTCAGCCGCTTCTGGCTCCGGACCTGGGAGAAGTGACTTGGACTTGAAAGCCTTGGTTGTCACTCATTCACAAGAGCGAAGAAAGAGCGCTGCGCTGCGACTCGAGAGAGAAAGAATATCGGCGCCAGTTGATTCCGCTGTTTCGCAGAGTCGTGTGTGAGACCAACCTACTCGGGCGAGTCGCGCATTGCACGTACCGTACCGCACAAACCAATACCTACCTACGTGACACCAAGCATGACGAGGAAGAACGTGACACCACCGGCATCAGCGGATGCGAACGCCAAGTTCCAGAGCCCATTCCCACCGCTCGAGCTCTCGATCGAGGACGAGGCGCAGCTTGAGGGCGTCGCGCATATTTTCGTGCAGAATACCATCACGCAGTACCAAAAGTACCAGCTGCTAGACCACCACATAGTCGACCGCGATGTGTGGAAGTTCATGAAGCGCAGGGAGAACATCCGCGCGTACGTCGAGCGGTGCGGGAAGGAAACCGCGAAGCGCATGCGTCGGCACGAGCGCCGCAACTACGAGTTCCACAGAGCGCACCGCCGCGAGGCCGCCGGTTCCTCCACAGGTCTCGACCCGGACACCGAGAGCACCACGGCGAGCTGGAGCCCTGCCAGCAACGCTTCGCATCCGCAGCAGCAGCTGAATGAACAGCATCACGACGCTCCCAAGCCCCGCCTGCCGCAAGACCTGCCCGTGATCCTCGTTGTGGGCACGATGGAAGGCACGGTACAGGACTTTATGCTCGGCGCCGTGAACCCGACAGTCGAGGAGATGCGCGTCAAGACGTCGTACGTGCGCGATACGTATGTAGGCGCGGCCGTGCTCGCGAAGATCATCACCCCAACGCCCAGCGATCCGTTCCGGTCGCTCAGTATCAAGTGGCTCGAAAGCAGTCAGCCAGTGCCGTTGGACAAGCTCGTGAAGAACCGAGATAGCGTGGTTTTGGAGTCCACGGGCTTCACGCAGCTCTCGAACGGCGAGAGCGTCGGCTACGTGCTGCTGCACACCGTGCACCTCCCGCAAACGCAGCCGCTACCGGGGAGGATCCGCGGGAACATCTCAATTTGCTGCCTGGTGCGCCAACACAGTCCAACGACGGTGGACGTATTCCTGAAGGCGTATTTGAACCCACTGAGCGGCCTCATGCGCTCACTTGTCGTCAAGAACACGGTGCACAGCGTGTACTCGGTCTGGAATTACGTCCACTGCGGCCGCATGAAGAAGCTCGCGTGGGCGCTCACGCAGCAGAACAAGTGTCCGGTGGAGCAAATCGAAAACACTAGCAACGGAAAGGGCAACGAGAGCTGCATCAACTGCAAAAAGCGACCCACGCGCCACCGATTCCGAGCTAACAAGCAGTTCTCCACGTGCAAGCTCTGTTTCGAGCACATCTGCGACGCGTGCGCGATTAAGAAAAAGATGAGCTGCGTCACAGCGGACACAGGCGGGCTGCAGCAGAAAGAGATCACGTTCTGCGCACTCTGCATCCACACGGCGATGATCCAGACCGACACGAAGACGGTCGCAAGTGAGAAGGTCGGTTCGACGATGCCGGCGCTGCCGCCGATGAAGAACGTATACACCGCGTCGTCCATCGCGATCTCGGACAAGTCCCTGTTCGACCATCGACCTCCGTGGTAAAAATGTACTGAGTGAGGTATATGAGGCAGCGCTTGTATCTGCTTATGTGTATGTGTGATAAAGTGAAGTAGCTGGTTGTATCGCGTCCTCTTGGTGCGAACGAGAGCCCAGGAAGCAACGCAGATCACTCGTGAGTCAATGTAGAAAAGCTGACTATGTATTAAGAATGTACTACTACTTATTGTACGTTTTCCAGGTTGTGGCTCCTTTCCTGGTGTGCATGAGCATATTGGCACGGTTCTTTGCTGCTGCTGATGATGATTTCCCACAAACTGAGGACTGCCAACATGGACGCTGTAGCCCAGTAGCTACATATACAATAGCGTAATGATGCGGCAGTTGAGGCTTACGTTGGAAATTGTGGGGCATTGTATGAGCTTTGTTGTGTCTGAGAGGGAATCGAGCTGAAAGAAACTGTCCACAGCTCATTTCGAAGACACTTCAACATGGTCGTCAACAATTTGTTCACGGACACTGGTACTCCAACCAGCGTAAACGCTCATTGAAGTAGCTTTTTCTTCCTCCAGCATCCAGGGCGAAGAACAGCGCAGACTTGATCGGGTGCGTACAGTGAGAACAGATTATGCAATAACACAAGGTTAACATGGGTGGACATTCGTCCACCTGCTTGCCTCTGGGCTTATTGATAACCATACCAACTTTGTTCTCTCAGTTCCTCATTTTCGCGCTCGGTCGACAGCTCAAAAACGACGCGATGGTCACTAAAGTGTCCGTGTCCGTAGGCGCCAAAGGCGTTTGTGCGCCCCGATAGCATCTTCCGCAACTGGATCAGCCGCAGGAGCGACGCCCAATTCCCAGCAGGTACTATGTCTTGGAGCTCTTCGTCTTGGGAGTCTCCGCAATTGGTCTCACATGTTGCTGTGTTCGCGGGCTGACTTGACTTTGCTCTTTACAGAGAAAGGCCGATACCACCTGTACATCTCACTCGCGTGTCCATGGGCCTCGCGATGCCTCGCTGCGATGTACATGAAGGGACTCGACAAACCAATCGGACTCTCCATTGTGCACCCGGTGTTCCAGCGCACGCGTCCGGATGATCCAGAGGATTCCCACGCGGGATGGGCGTTCGTCAACCCGAAAGTGACGCCGTCGTTGCCTGGACCGTCGGGCTTAGGCTCCTACTCCTCGAAGGGTAGCATCCCGGACACCGTGAACAACGCCACGTTCGTCCGCGACTTGTACGACATGGTGTCGTCGGAGAAGACACGGTACACAGTGCCAATCCTCTGGGACAAGAAGCAGAGTAAGATCGTGTCGAACGAGTCGGCGGACATTGTGCGCATGTTCAACACGGAGTTCAACGATTTGGTGTCTCCAGCTGCCGCCGCGCTCGACTTGTACCCTGAGGAGCTCCGATCGAAGATCGACGAGATCAACGACTGGGTCTACAACGACATCAGCAACGGCGTGTACAAGTGTGGCTTTGCGACGTCCCAGGAAGCTTACAGCGAAGCTGTGATGAAGGTTTTTGAAGGGCTCGAGCGCGTTGAGGCAATCCTCGCGACTCAGCGCTACTTGGCTGGAGATGTGTTCACTGAAGCGGACTTGCGCTTGTTCACGACGCTGATCCGCTTCGACGAGGTCTACTACGTGCACTTCAAGACCAACAAGAAGTTCATCCAGGAGTACCCGAACTTGAGCAACGTACGTATATGGATGCGACTGCTGGACTCCCAGAAACTCATGGCTATCATTTTGCTGACTGTATCTTAACTCGTGTTTGTGGCGATGCTTGTGTTAATGTAGTACCTTCGCGACGTTTACCAGCTCCCGCCGATCAAGAAGAGCGTGGACATGGACCACATCAAGCTCCACTACTACGCGTCGCACACGCACATCAACGCGTTCGGCATCGTGCCAGCGGGTCCAAAGTACGACTATGACGCCTCACACGACCGCGCGCGCTTCACGTCCGCGAAAGAGCCCATTTTCGAGTAGGTCTAGTTTGGTAGAATACTGTCGGGAAGGATTGCATTCACCCTCAATAATGTGTCAAAGGCACCAAGAATTATTTTGTGTAGGGATTTCTATAACTCGTTGTGAATTATTGTACAGGCAAACCCCCCAGATTGATACGCCAAAATTGCCATGACAAAATATAATTTTATGAGGGTTTTTACAGAGATAGAGGTATTAATAGTTACAGGTATCGATGGACAGTGCATGTCGCGAGAGTTGCACGCATGCGGCATACCAATTTCAAGTCAAAATGAACGAATCAGCACAAGCGAACGTTTTCACGAGATTCAGGAGTGGGTTTGCCCAGGCAACCCTCCCGCCGCGCACACAGAACTCGCCAAAGTGCTGCACGCCTTACGGGAGGATACGTGTTGCGTGTATGCGCACGCGCACACTAATTTATTATTCAGTTTAAAAGCAGTTGCAACGGCGGTGCCTAGAGGCGCATCCTACCTACACTTTCTACAAGCTCGTAAATCTCTTCGTCAAGGATGTGCGTATGGCGCCAGCAATTCACAATGGTCGTGCGAGTGACGCTCTCCCAGGCGTCTTGCGCCCATTGCGCTGCAGTCAACACGTCCACGTTGTAAAGCTTGTCTAAATCTCGCCGCTCACATTTTCTACCTTCAGCAACCGTGCTCTCCATTAAAGCGTCGAGACGGTCGAGGACGTGATGAGTTTATCGTTTGGTGAGCAGTGCTTTAAACTGCCTGGTGATACCGGCATCTTGAGGCTGCAAGTGCGAGGTCGTGTTGGGTGGAAGCATCTGCAGCGTGACATTGGAGAGGGACTCGTCGACGCGATGCGACGGAGCGTTGTCTAGAAGGAGCAGGACGCGACGATTCTCGGCTCGCGTGGAGGCGTTGAATCGAACCACCCAGCTTTGGAAAGCTGTGTATTCATCCACGCTTTAGGCGTGCTCTCGTGGTCGAACCCCAACTTGTTGCCGCTCTTGCCCCCGAAGCATCTTGGCTGCTGACTTGAGTCGACAAACAGTAGCGGTAGCTTGGTCGTTCCATCCGAGCTGCACGCGATCACGACCGTGGTTCGCTTCTTCGCGTTCTTTCTTCCAGAGAGTGGTCGAGCTGAGATGCTCGTGTTTGGCGGTGCGCAGTAGAAGCACGCGGTCTCGTCGAGGTTAAAAATGTCACGCCGCGCGTATTTTGATGTGAGGCGCTGCAGCGCAGCTCTGCCTTCACTCACGGCCACGATATCTGCCGACGCCGCCTCTCCTTGTACGCGCTTCGAGCTCAGGCCGTGGCGCCGCTGAAACTTATATAGCCACCCGTCGGAGAACGTCAGCGCCTTGAGCTTCGTGCTGGATGTCGACGTCGACGCCTCAATTTTATCGCGGATGCGCGCAGCCTTCTCACAGAGCGTAGCGCCTGTGACGATAGGCAACTGGAGCGCTCTGCATCTGAGGATCCAGCGCAGCAGTTCTTCCTCGAGCTGTCTCGAGCTCACGTCTCGATTCGTCTTGGCCGTCGGACGCTGCGTCGGCTGATTTTGTTATTGCAGAGCACGATGTAGCGTCATGCGTGATGGCGCGCATGGAAGCCTGAACGTTGTTGCGGCCCATTCCCCGAGCTCACGCTGCGTTTGGTCCGGAAACGCTACAAAGTGTTCGCGGAGACCTTGCCTTTACTCATTAGTTAAGCGGACGTATGAGGACCGAGCTGGCATTGTGCTGTTCAATGCCAACTTGGCTATGTGAGCAAATGCGTCGTAGGTATCTCCGGACAAAGACAGAGATGGGTGGTTGTGGCAGCACAGTTTAAATGCCACAATTGCCACAATTTATTGGTCACAAATCACAGTAATCTGTTTTGAAGGGGTATGTATTTTTGTGGTGTATCAATCTGAGAGGTTTGCCTGTATTTGATCACAGATTCTGATACATCTCCTAGTTCGAATTTGTAACAAGAGGATCGATTTATACAGTTCCTAAATATCCGATGATTAACAATCCAGATTTTTTAACATCAGTTTCTAACAAAGTTACACACGCAAATATCCATAACAAATTTTTAGAAATGCATTTTGTGTGGAAGTCGTCTTAGCAACGCATCATTTCTTATCGGGACGCCTCGATCTGAGCCTTCACACTCGCCACTTGTTGGTCGAATGCGGCGCGGCCCTTCTCCAGCTCCGCCGCAGTCGCCTCCGCAAGCTCCGGTTCCGCCTGCAGCTTCGTCAAAATAGTCGCGCCCGCTTGCTCGATCGCGTCCACGGAGCCCGAGAGCTCGTCCACGCTGATCGGAGGGTACAGCGCGGCGCCGACGTCCACGATGTGGTCCATGATCGCGCTGTAGCTCAGGTCGAGCGCGGACGTCCACTGGAGGAACGCGTCGTTGCTGTCGCTGGATGACGCCGCCGTGTACTTCTTGAGCGTGAGCACGCCGCGCTTCAGGACCGCGCACGTCATGCCCAGCAGCTTCAGTCCACTCTCGAAGAGCGCCTTCTCCTCCAGTGAGAGGCTCGAGTCAAAGTTGTACTCGTCGTCCTGCTCCACGTCGTCCAAGGGCTCGGTATCTCCACCAGCTGCTTCCTCTTGCTCGTCCAACACCTCCTTGAGCTCTTCAATTGTTGAATTCAGCATGGTGATGCACTGATTTCCGTAGCAACAATACGCGCAAATATTAGCGAGGCTAATGCAAACAAATTCAACACTCTAGTGAAAGGGTTATGTATCACGCACGTGGAGCATTCGGCGCTTCGTTGCGACGCAGTTGGACTTGGACACGCGAGCCACCGAGTACTCCCAGACGCGGCCTGTCAGCTGCGGCACCTTCGCGAGGTCGCCCGTTTCGATGTTCACGCCGAGATCACGTACACTCTTCACCAATCGCCTGCAGCAAACGCGAAGGCAAATAAACAGACAGCTGACATGAGCATGCAACCCATCGTATCAACGCACAACTCACAATCGTAAGCCCCTCTACGTACAGCGAGTCGGTGATAATCTCGCTCGCGAGCGAAGGGCCCGCGCCGCTGAAGAGCGCCACTTTCGCGGCTGCGATTAGCTGCTCGCAGGGCTTGTCGAGCGCCTGGCAGATGCTCGCCGCCTCTTTCGCGCTCGGCGCCTTGTTCGAGCTGTACACGAGCGAGAACTTGGTCACCTCGTGGCCAATCGATCCGCCCGCCTGTTGCAAAAAGCAGCGTATAAAGTAGCAAATTGCTGTCAGCAAACCCATTTGCAGTATACGAACGCGTTGAGTGGCTAGAGTCGTCAGTTGATAGCAACATGGCTGCAAGCAAGCACGTACCGCCACGAACACGTCGCGCGCGAGCGTGAAGTCGGCGTGCTCGAGCCAGAACGAGGGCGAGAACGTGTGCTCTTGCTTGTTGCGCGTCTGCATCTTCTCCAGCTCATCCACGTAGGTCGCCAGACGCGCGTTGAACTCGGTCAGGAAGCTCGCCATCGTATCGCTCGTGAGCTCGTCTAGCTGGATGAAGTGAGTTGCTTGAATTGAGTGCTTTTGCTTCTCTTCCGTCGCCACCAGCTTTTTGGCTAATACTGATCAAACAGTCTGACGCGTGTTTAGTACTTTCAGTGTTGACATCCAAACTACTATTCGAACGTCATGTGACGTGTATATAACATGTAGGCGCGGCTAAAACACTACTATCCGCACGTCGCCTCACAAAAAAGTCCGCGCAAAGCGCACCAGCATTGCATTATTGCGTTATTGGCGGCAAAACCAGACTCACTCACTCACACGCACACTCGCCAATACCGCAGGATAGCAGGAGCTCGCATTTCGTGAAAAGATGGACTTTGTGGACGACGCCGCCGCTGCCGCCGCCGCTGAAGACATGGGCGAGTGGGAGTGGCCCGCCCACTGCGAGGAGCTGCGCGAGATGGAGAACCTGCTGCGCTGCCAGATCTGCGGCGACTTCTTCCACGGCCCCGTACTGCTGCCCTGCAGCCACGCGTTCTGCTCCGAGTGCGTGCGCAAGTACCTGCAGACGAAAGGCGCGCACGGCTGCTGCCCCGAATGCAAGCAGGCGTGCGCACCGCGGGATCTCGTCGCGAACCGCTCGATGGAGAAAGTGGCGCTGCTGTTCAAGAAAATGAAGCCCAAGCTACTGCTGAGGCTGGAGAAGAAGGAGGGCGATCAGAGTCAAGCTGGTGGGACGGCGGAGACCAAGAGCAGCGGTGCGAGTCAAAGCTCATCGACGCGGACGACGCGGAGCCAGAACACAAAGGAGGTTACGGCAAATGGTAGCGACGTGACAAGTGTAAAAACGAACGGCAAGGCGCGTGCTGTGGAGCGAATGCCGGTGGTTTCGTACAATGTCATGAAAGACAAAGAGGTGGGTGGAGGTTCCTTGTGTGCATGGGGATCATCCTGGATTGTGTTATTCATGTTTACAATACACCTTCCTTTGTGAATTGTGTTCAGATCCGCAAGTTGCTCGAGACGATCAACATCCGCTTGCCGCTCAAAAACCGTGACGAAATCATCCAGATCCACAAAGAGGTCTGTTGTTGCTCACTGGTATCAGCAATTGTAGACTCGGCACGATGTACAAGCGCCAGACTGATTCTGTATCTTCCCGTTTTTTTGTTGTTTACATAGTACGTGCTGCTTCATAATGCGCAGATCGACTCGTGCAATCCAAAATCTGCTGCGAAGCTCCGTGACGAAGTGATCCGGAACCACAAGCTGCGCCAGCAGGAGAAGCACCAGGCGGAGATCGCGAAGAAACACACGAACGCGTCGCCCACCGCGAACCTCACGGCACAGATGAAAGCCAACTTTGAGCGTCTGAAGCAGGAGATCGCGGAGCGCAAGGCGAACCCTCAGCGAGCCGCGGCAGCTGCTGCTGCTGCCGCTTCATCGTCGCAGACCGACGACATCACTGTCCCTCCAGAGGCCGTGATGAGTTCGTCGCTTGGACTGAGCTCCGCGCCAGTGGGCATTTGGCGTCACGTGTACTCACACAACCACAAGAAGGAGTTCTACATCAACTCGGTCACGCGCGAGATTCGACTGGAGCGACCGCCTGAGTTTGTGCAGCAGCAGAACCCGAAGAACCGCTACGACGACGACTTTGAAGATGACGACGGGTTCGCGACCGTCGACTCCGCAGACGCAGCGAACCACTCGGTCGATCTCACGGACGACGCGGTATCGGAGCCACCTTCACGACAACAGTTGCGGCAGCCCCAACAGCCGATCTCTCCCATCGAGGTTGAGATTTTCGAACCGCCTCGAACCGCAGTGAAAACTCCGACTCCGAGACATTTGCGCGGTAAAGGGAAGCGTCCAGCGGGGTTCTTCTCATCTGACGTGTCTGCTGCGACCCAGGACTTCTCACTCTCGTCAGACGAGGACGAGGATGTGACGCAGTCAATCACGAGTACGGCTGAGCTCAGCGCCAGCGCTGTTGTCACTACTACTACTACCACTGTAACTTCTACCACAGATGGGGGTGACTTTGTTGGTGAGGACACCAAGTGGGACTGCCCGCGCTGCACACTAGTGAACGAAACGAGCTCGAGTCTCTGCGAGGCGTGCGGGTACGAGTCCAAGCAGCAGCATCAGCCGGCGCGCAAGCGGCAGAAGAAGATGCAGTTCCAGAGCAAGATCTCGCTAGGATAAGTGCGCTAGAAAGGAGTCGGTCCGCCAACCAGACTCGCTCTCTCGTTGCTCTCGTTTTTGTCACTGTGAATATATTATTATGGAAAAACAAAGATTCAAAGACACAACCGATGCATACGGCTCTTCAATTTGCTCTTTCTCTAAACGCTCATTCAGGAGAGCAGCGCCTTGAATTCCTCGTACTCGATCTCGCCGCTGCCGTCCGTGTCCAACTCGTCCAGCATGCGGTCGATGTCGATGGGCAGCCCAAAGTCCTTCTTGATGAGTTGCACGAGCATGCGCCGCTCGACGTGGCCGGACTTGTCGGGGCTGCCACCGCACGCGACGAACGCGTCAATGAAGTCGGACTCATCGTCGAACTGCGCAGCGCGCAGCTTCTGCGCCTCGATCACCTTGAGGAACTCGGAGAACTCGATTTCGCCGCTGTGGTCGTTGTCCACCTCTGCGATCATCTGGAAGAGCTCCTCGTCCGTGGGCTTCTGACCCATGGCTTCCAACACTTTCGCTAGCTCGTACTTGTCGATCGTGCCGCTGCCGTCGCGGTCAAAGTGCACGAACGACTCGCGGCACGCGTCGATCTCTTCTTGCGTCAGAATCATCGCCATGGCTCAAGATTCGTGACAACTGTGTGTGCGTGTGTGTTGGATTTTGTCTGGGATAGAATAGACTTCCAGACTGCAATCAGAGTCGCGTCCTTTCAGGATTAACCTGACGCACCTCACAAGAGAGGTTCTTGAAATATGCAAGTATCAGGTATCAGGCTCCATGACACAAAGAACATTTGGGTATCCGCTGTGGACGCTGGCCAGGTTCCTGTAATCAGTTCACACAGGTGCAAGCATGTTCACACACCAAAAAGCACGGTAGGTTTCATAACATCATCTTATATTCTTGATGAGCTAAAAGCGCGCTCGTTCTCTGGGTTGCTCCTGGCTGCGTTTTCGTGGTACAGTCGCACCTTCGAGCTCTGCATGCACATGCACAAAAAAGAAAATCCCGTTTCGTTCGAATACAAAAAAGAAGATACCTCCGCTTTGTTTCAGATGGCTCTTAGACCCGCAGGAGCAGCACGTCTCGGCAGTATTGAGTCTGCATGTATCAGTCGAACAAGCACAACAACACAGAGAGCAACTGTTAGAGTTCTGGCAATATACAGATCTTTTCCGATAGCAACACAGACGACACCGTTCACGTACCCAGAGGCGCTCTCGCTTGTCCTGCGTCGGCAGCAGACGCACGAGCTGCGGCACCAGCTCCTTCATCAGCTGCTTCGTGCAGATCGAGCTAATATACGAGTAGAACGCGTCGAGTGACATGGCGTCTTGACCAAAGAGGCGGCAGTTGTCCTTGAACACCTGCACGTTCGCGTAAGGGCAGCGGGTCGACACAAAGTTGATCACCTGCGTGTACACCTCCTTCGTCTCTGCGCCGACAGCAGCGGGCGGGAGTGGAGGCACCTGCTGGTGCTGCACCGGAGCAGGAGCTGGCGCAGTGTAGGATGACTGGTATGACGACTGCGCTGGCGGCACGTACGGCGTCGCTGGGTTCGGAGCAGGGTACGACGTGTACTTCAGCGCCGGGTTCGTCGGGTGCGTGTGCGTCGAAAGAGCTGGTGCTGACACAGAAGGGTGCGTAATGGTAGCTGCGTAGCCTCCAGCAGCCGCGCCTGCGGCATATCCACCAGTGTTTGCAGCATATCCAGTGTTTGCAGCATATCCAGTGTTTGCAGCATATCCAGTGTTTGCAGCGTAACCACCACCGGTATTCGCAGCAGGGTAGCCACCACTAGTATTCGCAGTAGGGTATCCGCTCGTGCTGCTGCTACCCGAAGCATATGCGTTGCCTGGCGCAGCCTTCTGAGTGGAAAACTGCGCATAAAGCTCGCGCTCCGACTTGTACCCGCCGTAGCGTCGAAGACGCGGGTCATCCGGGATTGGAGCAGCAGTCGCCGGCGCAGCACTCGACGAGGTTCGCTGTTGCTCAAATGACGATCGGCTGTTCATCGACGACGTGTCGGCGGCCGAAAACGAGGTGCGCGAGTTTGAGTGCGAGCTGTTGTTCAGACTTCTCGAGCTGGAGCCGCGGTTGTAGTCTCCATATGTAGGGTACTAAATAAAAGTGAAACAGTAAGTATCCATGAGTGAATGCACACCATAGCTACACAAAGCAGATGCACACAATCGATCGCACGCGCAATGATAATCAAAAACATACCGCTCCAGTCGACGAAGTGTCCCCCGAGGTAATACGCCGAATCGCTTCGTAGAGCACGTCGCACGAGCCCGACGGCGGCTGCACGTGTCCGTTGAGAATCTCCATCGGCGTCACGTCGCGGCCGTAGAACTTTCGGTTCATGTCGCCACGCACCATGATCGTCGAGCCGTGCAGTCCCACGCCCGCGAACGCACCCTTCGCGTGACTGTACGTGAAGTTGCCGCTGACACCACCGCTCCCAGCGTTCATGCTCGCACCAGCCGCGCGTCCCACGGGTCCGACTGCGAGATCCAAACCCGCACCAACCGACACCTGCGTGCCTTTCTTGAACGTGTTGAGCGCCGAGCTGGAGCCAAGCACGATCATAAAGTCGATAATCTCACCACCGATCTCGGCGCCGAAGCCGATGCCGGCCGTGCCGATACCCGACGGCGGGGACCACGTGCCGTCCTCGAGCCGCGCGATGACGACGCCTGTGCCGAGCTTGCCGGTCCAGATCATGCCCGCCTTGACAACCGTGAGAAACGCGAGGCCGGCGCAGCCCTTGATGAGGTCCACGGGGATGGCGCTGTCGGCATCGACGCGCGAGTCGAAGAAGGCGTTGATGATGTTGGCGGCCTTCTGCACCTCCTTGTCCATGGACGACGAGTAGGGCTTGTTGAGCACCATGCTGATCTGGTGGAATGGTATGGATCGTATGTGCGGCTGGACGATCACTCGCTTTGAGGTTTCGCTTTCGTTTCTCTTCTGCTTCTGGAACGAAATCAGACGGCGAAAATGCGGGAAGGGCTGTTGTTGTTATGTTGGGGAACAAATGTGAAGAGGTAGAGCCACTATTGAGGGGGCATTCAGTACTGCTTCTGAAGGGCTTTCTTTTTGGTGGCATGTCCCAAGAGAACAAGATGGACAATTAGGATAATATCCTAAAATTCAGGAACCAGCTGACACCAGACTAAAATTCAAAAACCAGATTCCTGATGTGTGCAATTTGAGCAGAGGTGCAGTCATCTTAGCTGTGCAGTAATTTGTGAAAATTGCACAGACCACCATATCTCGTTTAGGCCAAGTGTATAGTGCTGAGTCGTCTGGGCGCTGAGTGTATACTAAAGCGTATAGCGATAAAATTGACCTCTTCATTCTTCTTAATGAATAACCTCACGCAAGGTTTTAAGGTTTATCACAAATGAAGTCCTCTTTATCTCGGGTGACCGCCACGCGATTCCAGCTTTTTCGAGCCAGCCACTGTTGTAGGATTCGAATCCCATGGCGGTCGCATAGCCAAAGTATAGCGCATATACCGCCACGATAGTTTAATTCTACACCTGCATTTTGTATGAGAAATTCGAAACCTCGCGGCGGTCTGCGTTTTCGCACCAGTAAATCTGTACCTTACTTTTTTAAATCCAAATATTGTAAAATCTCCGCGGGCTTAGTCGAAATTTTGATTTTTCACTTGCAGTTTGTAGAAGACCCGGGAGTGTGTGATTTCACTTGCAGTTTTGTATGTCCTCGTTTTTTTATGATGGGTGCGTGCATGGGTGCTGTTAAAAATGCTCACAACCACAAAGATGCAGCAAGCGGTGCTCTCTTATGCCAGCCGTCTGTTAGTCGTCACAATATAAATGAGCGCAGTCGGTGCCAAGCGGCAAAAGCACCATTTTGAGCGCATATTGGTCTCCGCTTTGGATCGAGAGCAGCTTCAATGGGGTCCTGATGATGCCGGTTTCTTCAACCAGGCTGGCGACCAGAACAAACAGGAACAACATCTGAGAGCGATTTCGTGACAAGATCGTGTCACCTCACTCGAACAGGCCGGGTCGACTCCAAAGCCTTCGACCCGTATGGCACGCGACAGTCCGCCCGACCCGCGCCGCCAAGTGGATTCATGACTTGCGGTTTCTATGCGGCGGCTCCTTCTGCCTCGAATAGAAGGGCGGTGTGGACCCGTCTGACCCGCCACGAGCTCGATCCACCCGCTCCACATCTTTACCCCAGCTGCAGACCCAAGCAGCACGAGCGAGCTTTCTGCTTTCCCTTTGTGCTGCGCTTGAGCGCCCCCCCCCAGAGCTCATTTCATTTCGAAACTTTCCGCATCGGGAACACTTCGCCTCGCTCTCCAAGCTCCAAGCTCCAGCCCTCTCCCTCCACTTCTCTTTCAGCACCATGGGTCTCTTGGATATTGTGCCAACCGGCGTGATCTACGCCGCTGACGTCATCAAGGTGTACAAGTACGCGCAGGAGCACAACTTCGCCATCCCTGCCGTGAACGTCACCTCGTCGAGCACGGTCAACGCCGCACTGCAGGCGGCGCGCGACATCAAGTCGCCGATCATCATCCAGGCGTCGAACGGCGGCTCGGCGTTCTTCGCTGGCAAGGGTATCGACAACAAGAACCAGGAAGCCTCAGTCCTCGGCGCGGTCGCGCTCGCGCACCACGTGCACACGGTCGCCAAGGCGTACGGCGTGCCAGTCATCCTCCACTCGGACCACTGCGCCAAGAAGCTGCTGCCATGGTACGACGGCATGTTGAAGGCGGACGAAGAGCACTTTGCCAAGAACGGCGTGCCGCTTTTCAGCTCGCACATGCTCGATTTGTCGGAGGAGTCGCTTGAGGAGAACGTCAGCATCTCGAAGGAGTACTTCAAGCGCATGAGCAAGCTCGGTCTGATTTTGGAGATCGAGCTCGGCATCACGGGCGGTGAGGAAGACGGTGTGGACAACACCAGCGTCGACAACTCGGCGCTGTATTCGCAGCCATCGGACATCCTGTACGCGTACAACGAGCTGTCGGAGGTGTCGTCGTACTTCACGATCGCCGCTGCGTTCGGCAACGTGCACGGTGTGTACAAGCCGGGCAACGTGAAGCTCCACCCAGAGATCCTGGGCGACTTCCAGTCGCACGTGAGCGCCGAGGTTGCCAAGGACAACAAGAAGCCAGTGTTCTTCGTGTTCCACGGCGGCTCGGGCTCGACTGAGGCTGAGATCCAGGAAGCCGTGAAGAACGGCGTCGTGAAGATGAACATCGACACGGATACCCAGTGGGCGTACTGGAACGGCCTCCGCAAGTTCTACGAGTCGAAGAAGGACTTCTTGCAGGGCCAGATCGGCAACCCAGAGGGTGCGGACAAGCCAAACAAGAAATACTACGACCCGCGTGTGTGGGTGCGCAAGTCGGAGGAGGAGATGATCGCGCGTCTCCACGAGGCGTTCCGCAACTTGAACTCGGCCAATGTGCTCTAAGTTGTGTGTGTGTCTCGCTCGCTCTCGCTTCTTCTGCACCATCGTGTCGTCTTGAACCCCCAAGTAACTCAACATCGATATTTTTTTTTCTCTCGTTGTGTGACGTGCATTGTATGTATTTTGTGATCTTTTGGGTGTAATCTAATAAGTTTGCGTGCAGTTTCATGTCTTTGGGGAGGCATCTGCGGCATACTTACAAAGGACAATCAAAGCCCTTTTGGCATTGCTATGGCGGGAGTACAGTACCACCATGTATGTATGGGAAGGCATCGAGACGCCATGGCACTTTTGCATACAAGTCGTGCTCTCCAGTCGTTCATGGCAAAAGACCCGAATCTTGAGCGCAGGATGATGTCATTTCTGAAAGGCGATTTGCAGCCGAAGTATCATAGCATTTGCGCATTCAACATGTGTGTGAGCGCAGAGATTGTGCGGTGTTTGTAACATGAAAAGTAGCCATTTTAAAGCGATCACCTGGTTTTGTCAATGATACCCACAATTTTGTGCAATTCCAGCGAGCCAATCAAATCGCTTTTAGGCCATCTATCAAGCCAATCAAAGAGCTCTATTTGTCGCGTGTTTTGCACGAACAAAACCCAAAACAACCGCGCGGCTACTTTGGGTTTTGTCTGTACAAAAACACGCGACAAATAGAGCGCTTTGATTGGCTTGATAGATGGCCTAAAAGCGATTTGATTGGCTCGCAAAATTGAGGTGGCCCACAATGCTGCGTGCTTTTCGTCAATCACCTTATTTTGTCAAAATATAAAAAGCATATAATGTGGTTATTTCTGTACATTATCTGAGAGATTGTTCATTACTCCACGGTAAGCTCGAAATGTGTGTCGAAAAGAGCACCAATGCTTATTTCAAATATCAATCATGAAGAGTCGTGACTCTTGGAGCCCCCACGCGACTCTCGCGTACATTCCTCACACATGTGAGCTCTCACAGACCCACACACAGGCCACTTCCACAACCACACACAGATACACACAGACACGTACGCACACACTCAGCAACAGCCATGGTGGAGATGGAAAAGCCGCTGCTCAAGAAGCTTTGCCGCGACATGGACCTCTACGTCACGCCCGCGATCAACGACAAGCTCTACCTCCACTACAAGGTATGCGCAGGCTTATTCCTTCCACATACACCCTAGCGCTTTTTGTCAGCTTGAAGTGGACAACTACAATGATCCCCTTCATACAAACGCACTGTAGGGCTTCCGCGCGATCAAGAACCTGGACGAGTACACGGGGCTCAAGGTGCTCTGGCTCGAGGGCAACGGGCTCGGCAAGATCGAGGGGCTCGCGCACCAGACGCAGCTGCGCACGCTCTACCTGCACGAGAACCTCATCAACAAGATCGAAGGGCTCGAGGCGCAGACGCTGCTCGACACGCTCAACCTGTCGCAGAATCAGATCACGCGGATCGAGAACCTCGGCCACATGAAAGCGCTTACGGTGCGTTAGCCCAGCTTACTTACCTGTTCACCTTATGAGAGACTCGTGCTCACAAAGAAAACTACATTTCCTCCCATGCTTCTACTACCTGCTACCATAGAGCCTCGCGCTCAAGAGCAACTACCTGGTGACCTCCGAGGATATTGAGCACGTGCTCGAGTTGCCAAATCTGTCGGTGCTGGACATCCAGAGCAACCGCATCGCGGACGTGGGCGTCGTCGAGGTGCTGGCGCAGATGCCCAAGCTCAAAGTACTCTACTTGCAGGGCAACGACGTGGTGAAGCACATTAAGCAGTACCGCAAAACGCTGGTGTTCCGCTGTCGCAAGCTCAAGTACCTGGACGACCGCCCCGTGTTCGAGGACGAGCGAAGACGCGTCGAAGCCTGGGGGAAGGCGCTGGAGGCGTCAAACGGCGACTACAAGGCCGCGCAGGAGGCCGAGCGCGAAGAGATGGACGCGATCCGCCGCGAGAAGAAAGAGCGCGACGAGCTCAACTTCCTGCACTTTGAGCAGATGATGATCGACGGAAGGCGTAAGCGCAAGGAGGAAGAGGAAGAGAAGGCAAAGTTGATGCAGCAGAAGCGCGATGCAGTAGAGAGCCCTGAGCACGAGGACGACGAGGAGATCAGTCCGTTCTCGGGCGAGAAGATCATCCCCGTGCAGGACTGCGAGTTCATCCAGCAGGAGCGCGAGAAGCGCTGGGCAGCGGTGGTGAATGCTGGCATTGATGATAATGAAGATGATGGTGAAGTTGGTGATGGTAATGCTACGCGCGAAGCCACCGAGAGTATCAGCAATCAGGACGAAGAGGATACCAGCAATGCCACCACCAGCGCCAACGATGCTGACCAAGAACACTCGGCAATGGCCGTCGACGCGCGTCGTCGGCAACGCTTGCACCAGTGCGCGACGGTAGGATCAGGCGCGTACTCGTCGCGAGATCCGTTCGTGGACTCGTCGTTTGCCGCGGAGGGCGCGGAAGAAACCTCGCGCCGACAGCGCGTCAAAGAGAAAGCGCAGGAACTCAAGGCGACGAAAGCGGCGGCGATAGCTGCTGGTACGGAGCACATTCCTGTGGCGACTCGACTGATCAACTGTGACGGCGTGTACCTGGTGGGACAGGAAGAGCGTAACGAGGCGAAGGACATGGGCGAAGCAGCAGAGAGTCAAGATCTCCTCATGCCTCCGCCTGCTCCAGTGCTTCTTTCACAGCGCTCAACCGCTTCCACTGCATCCGCTAGTACTGGAGCGAGCTACACGAACGTCGATGAACTGGACTGAGCAAGCGCATCGGGTGATCCGACAATTGATTTTGCATGGAGGTGAAAGCACCCGAGTGGGGATGGATCGCCAGGTATTGAATAGGAAGCAAGGCGGTATGTATTCTAGTCCTGATATTCAAACCTGCCTACAAGCCGTATCATTGCATTGGATGAACTAACTACAAAGGCGTTAGACGTGCTGCTTGCGTCCATTGACTGAACAGTACCATGCAACTGCCAATTCACCCCATTCACTCCCGACCAGTGCGGTCTAGATGAGCCGTTCGCTACCATCGCTGGTTTGCATCAAGGTACAGTACCTGCAGTAGCGCTGTCGCTGGAGGGATTGCTCATCATCCAACGCTTGTCGGAGATGATGCTTGCTGGCTGAAAGCGTTGCTACCGCAGAAATCATTCTCCTTTCGAAGCTTCGAGCCCCCGCTTTACGTGAGACGGACAGCAGGAACTCGTACGAGCAAGCGAGTAAGGTTTCTTGCCAATTAGGATCCAATAGATTGGCAAGCACAGCGAAGAATGAAGGAATGGCTACATTTCCAAAGACTTTGCTGTTTCTCTGTATTTGTTCGTGAAAAGAGGCGGCGCGTGAAAACTGAGGTGTTGTCGGCCATAAACGTGGTAAACTTTTCCGTTGGCACTGATCATCCGCTCGCTGGTTGATGATTGATGGCGGTGATCCGATCCAGTCGGGAGCGTAAAATACATTTATCTGATGTGCAAGCATTTTACATTTTTTTACTACTGTACTGTACGTGCGGATGAGATAAATGAGACAGACAGCGTCAGCCTGCTGAGCTCCCTTCAGAGGAGTTTGTTTCGGTGATGTTTCGTCAAACTCGTAAAGGGGATTCGTCATGTTCATAATGAAACCAAGTCAAAAGTCTGAGTTGTTCTATCGGCGGTTTGTGTAAGGCAGCGCCACCGTGGGATGATGCGTCAGAGCAGAACGCACTCGAGAGTGGGAGCCAAGCGAATCATTTTGGCGTCCCACTGTTTGCACAACATCACCACGGGTTGCCCCAGCCACATTCCAGATCTGAAGAAGCCTTGCACAAGAATGTACCGGATGACGTCAAACGCGATTAGCAATGGATTACACTTTGGATGAGAGCCCGCACATTTCCAATCCGCACGGAGCTCTCAGTCTTCAATCTGCCAGTCGCAGCACACAAGGCGACAGCATCGCTTTGGTTGAACAGATCCATTCAACTGCCAGCATGGATATCCTCCCGATATTGATGGAACTGAGGATGTCCAAGGCGTCATCATGCGGAGCCTCCGATAGCAACAGCACCAGCAATACACCAGAGAGCAGCTCGCGACCTTCAAGCGCCGCACTCTTCGTGCTCACGAATCCGACGCTTTGGCGCCACATCACGTCTTGCATGTCCGGGTGGCCGCACCTCGCTCTCCAGTTCCGACAACAAGTCATCTCCAAAGTGAGTCGGGGGACTACTGCTGCTACTACTACCGGTACTCCAAAGCACCCCCTACCATTATGCAGCAAGACGCTCACGAGACTTGTCGACGCTGCGATCGCCGAGAATGACGACCGAGTGCTCAAGATGCTGTACGAGCTGGTCAAGAGCAGCCCCAATCAAGTTGAAGAGCAAGATGACGGCACAAAGCGGGCGTTCAGTGGCGCGATGGCCACTGCGCTACGCTTCCGCCGCTTCGAGATGTTCACGTGGATACGCGACGCTGCAGCCAGCGAACCCGAGTGGTGGCACTGGGACCCGGACCTGATGGAGTACGCGCTGTGCAGTCGCGAGTTGGAGCTGGCCACGTGGTTGTACAACCGTTTTCCGAATTCGCGAAGCTCGAGTCAGAATTTTAACACTTCAGCACAGATGTAAATTGTACTTGCTGGTTGCGATGGGAAATGAAAAGTGAATTAGCTCTTTAGAGAAGAACTCGATCGAATGAAAGACAATCAACCAAGATAGAGACTGTTCTAGAACATGCACAGCTTCGAGGTCGTTCTAGAACAAACCAGAACAACCATCACTTCTACACAGTTGCCGGTCAATGATGCGCTTTATACGAACACCACAGACTGACGACACAGTGAAGAGATAGTCCATCAACTTGGACTCTAACAAGAACTTCTACGGAGGGTACCCGATACTGAAATGGCTCCACGAGTTCCTCACAATAGGCAGCAGTAGAATATCGCTCGAGATGCGCCAGTTCCTGGACCAAGTGCGCAAATTATTGTACCATCCAAGCGCTCGACTCGGTGGCGAAATGCGGCGATGCGGAAATCGTCAAGTTCGTGATGGGACATTGCCGTGAGGACAGGTGTTCTGTACGGGCAATTGAGGCCGCCGCCAAGTTTGGTCACGCGGATGTACTGAGGGTGCTCCACGGAAGCGACTCAAGAGCTTGGCCATCCAGCATGATGGACGATGCTGCGGCGCGTGCCATTCAGCATATCCATTCGTTTACTGTCCTAACACTTCAACGAAGCGATTGCATTCGAATATTCCTTGAGAACAACTAAGGAGAGTTGAGAAGGCAGAAACAAAATCCAAGTGGTAGCAAACCCATTTGGTGGCTGTAGACCAATATCATTTTCTGGGCTATGCACATGGATGGTGAATAGATTGTCGCAACACTTTCACACCACACCTGCTCTGTGTACTTTGTTCGTGAACTGTGGGTAAAGTTGTCGGATCTTCGGACTGAAACAGCAACGCTTTCAATCAGTCATGGCACGAATCAGACACATCATTCCGCTTTGCCTCCGAAAGGGGCCATGTTGAGGTGTTCATCGCTCCGAGACGCATTCGCACCATCCATCCATCTATCTATCTCTGGGGGTGCTTTTCGGAGCCATTTGCGAAAACTTGTAGATGTGGCCATTTCGAGAAGCAGCGGCGTAAGACTCTTCCTTGCAAAGCGCCTATGCGTCCATTGCGTTCCGGACGAGCACTTGAACCAGCACAAACATTTTCAAACTCATCGCCAAATTTCCAGTCCAAGACGAAGACAGATAGATCATTGGGTTCAAACACGCGATGAGCACCTTCACTCACGACTTCTTCCTCTCAGCAGCCCACTCACTTGAGACGATACAAACTGAACCTGCGGCAGTGGGGACATTTCTGAGCCAGGTATGGCTTGATTTTGCGCTGTTTCAGCTGTGCTTCATAGCAAAAATTACCTTCTCAGCCCTCACTCACACGTGAGCTCAAGGCCGACTCCCTCCTCCACCATAGACAGATACGATGGCCGACAACGAGTTCGCGGAGCACGGTAGCGCTGCTATCCCTTCACTTCAAGCCAGACAGCAGCTACAAGTAGTTAGCGAAATCCAGACGCCAGGCGCTCAAGGTGCTGTGCTCGCTGTGCTGACAGATTCCGCTCTGTGGCGCACCATCACGTTTTCGATGACCGGATGACCAGATGACCGTTCCCAGTCTTCCAGCTCTGGCGACACTGCGTCCCCACTTACAAGTTGTACTGTCCGAGTTGGGATGAAGAGCTCCTCGAGTTCCCGCAACAGCGTGGAGCGACCCTGCACGTCGCGATCGCTGAGAACAACCAACAAGTGCTCGAGCTGGTGTACGAACTGCAAGAATCCTATGCTATCGAGCCAACCCGCTGTTGGACATGAGCGACACGATGGTGTGTGCGACTCACCACGGCCACGTAGAGTTGCTCAAGTGGATGGTGGCGATGAAAGAGACGGAGCCTGAGTGGTAGATCTGGAAAAAGTCGCTGATGCTAACGGCGCTGAGCCAGCGACGCTTTGAAGTGATAGATCTCTTGTACGAGAAGTGTCAAAGTGAGAAAATGTGGGTGCCGTTCCACTTCATCTCCCAGGCAATTCGAGAGAACGGCGTCGAGATGGTCAAGTGGCTGTACGATCGCGACTACAACTTCAGCGTCCGAGCGAGCTTTGAGGTACTGTACGCGATGGACGACGCGGTATCCCTCAAGATGCTTCAGCTCCTCTCGCATGGGCATCGCGACGTGGGCTACTCGACGCGGGCGATGGACGAAGCCGCCAGATTCAGCGACTCCCAAAGAGTCAAGTTCCTGTACGAGCATCGCGCAGAAGGATGCGCCACAAACGCAATGAACCACGCTGCGGCAGGTGGGGAACTGGAGATCGTCATGTATCTTCATGAAAACCGAGGCGAGGGGTGTACGGTCGCAGCCATGAATCGCGCTGCGGGCTACGGACACCTCGATGTTGTCAGGTTCCTACATGAGAATCAAAGCGAAGGCTGCACGACGGAGCGATGCACCTGGCAGCGGCGAGTAATTGAATCAAAGTGGTCACGTTTCTGCACAAGCACCGAAGCGAAGGGTGCACTACCGATGCGATGGACGCTGCTACTTGAAATGGCAAACTCGGGATTGCCGAGTTCTTACACGCAAACAGGAGTGAAGACTGCACAACGGAGGCAATGGACCCCACTGCTCGCAATGGTAATTTGAGAGTTGTTCAGTTCTTGTACAAGAACAGAAGCGAGGGGTGCACGACAAAGGCGATGGATGCTGCTGCAAAACATGGTCACCTTGATGTTGTCAAGTTCTTACACGCAAACAGGAGCGAGGGCTGTACGACCCGCGCGATGGACTGGGCGGCAGAAAATGGGCACCTCGAGGTTGTTAAGTTTCTTCACGAGAACCGAAGCGAGAGCTACACACAGAAAGCGTTGAGTGTGGCAGTGATCAATGAGCATATCGAGGTGATCAGGTTCCTGGGCGAAAATCGGTCGGAAGGCTGCTCAAGTTACGCGATGAGACTTGCAAAGCGACTTGGTGACTTGGAGATGGTGAAAATTCTGCGTGAAAGCAGCACTACAGAAAGCGAAGATGAGGATACGAATTCGTTCAGGATTGGTGTGGAAGCTAGCGAGGATCAAGTTGGAGGAAATGAGCAAGACTGGCGGTAAGAGAAGGCTCCAAGCACGGTTCTCCAGGTTTGCTGGTCGTCTGACTTGTTGCTGACAAAATACACTGGTTGGCTCGGGTGCTTCGCTTGGTATGAAAGTGTCCTTCGCCTTTAAACCAATTTCCGCGATAAGTCTGCAATCTCTATTACTACGTAGTACTATGAATTGTACATGTAATTGCAGTGAAAAACAAACTACAACACCTTCACATACGAAAAAATACACCGCATAGATCAGGATTCCACGTATTTATCCCCGCCTTTGTCTCCTGCTGTTGTTTTCTCCGTCACGTCTCCTTCGCGATCTGCCTACCTGTTCACGTTCACCTGAGCCTCCTTCACTTTGGTCCTCGTTCAGGAAATTGACCACCCCCGAGTGGCCGCATCTGACAGCCATGTCCATCGCGTTCTTTGTGCAGCCCTCGCTACGATTCTCGTGCAGGAACTTGACGATCTCCAAGTGACCGTTTTCGGGCGCATGGTCCATCGCGCTCTTCGTGCAGCCCTCGCTTCGGTACTCGTGGAGGAACCTAACGGTCTCGAGGTGTCCATTCCTAGCTGCCACATTCGTGTTGTGAGTGGTGCATCATTCTGATCGGTTTTCGTGGAGGAACCTGACGATTTCAACATGACCCTTTGCCGCGGCAGAGCTCATCGTGTCGGTTGTGCAGCCCTCATCTCGGTTCTTGTGCAGGAACTTGACCATCTCGAGATCACCGAGCTTCGCTGCTCTGTCCATCACTCGAGTCGCGCAGCGAACTTCGCGATGTGCGTGCATGAGCTGAAGTATCTCGAGCGCGTGCGCGGTCAGGTCTTCCTCCCAGACCCACCACACGCGCTCCTTGGTCGCCATCTTAGCCATCCACTGGAGCATCTCGAGGCAGCCATAGCGCGCTGCACGCGTCATCACGTGCTTGAAGCTCAGCACTTCGCTTGCAACCGAACCCAGTTGGATCTCGCGAGGCTCGAGTACGAGCTTGCGCGGGGCCTTGAGCAACTCGTACGCCATCTCGAGCGCTCGTTGGTTGTCCTTGATGATCGCGACGTGGGTGATCGCGCCACGTTTCTGTGAGAAGGTCAGCATCTCGCCACTCCAGCGTGGTGCGTGCAGCTTGTACTTGAGGATGCACTACTTCTACAACTGAAAGACTGGGGAGGGTCATCCAGCCATGAGCGCCGTGACGCTGCGCCAGAGCATAGGATCTGTCAGTATGAAGAGCGCAGCATTGTTGTTGGCACGTGGCACGTCTGTATGTCGTTGCATGGGGCGGCGCTGTGAACGGCCTTGAGTGCTCGCGTGAGTTACGCCAGTAGCGTCCGCCATCGCGTCCGCAGCCAGTCGCTAGGCGTGCGCTGTTTTTCTTGCACTGATAAATCGAACCCACATGAAAGCGTGCATGTTACAGAGTGAAGCAGTCGCACTATCTTCGCCTCATAGGTATTCAACAGTTTCGTGTGCTAGTTGGAAAAAATCTTAGATATAGGAGCCGGGTGAGGCGTTTGTGTCCTGAAATCAACAGCTTCTCAGTTGCCAAAATCCTCCATGTCACAAGCAATTCACACTTGTATGTCTCGTCAACCCAGCTTCACTTATGGTTTCTTCGCTGGCTCGCTCACTGACACTGTTCGTGAAAGTCAAACTCGTGGATCCATCGCCGGAAGATCTTCTCCAACTGGGAAAACGGACACAGCGCCTGGTCGTCGCACTCGCGGAACGTCACCTCCCGCTCGTTCAGCAGCGTTGCGACCCGGAACGATGACTGCTCTTCTGTGGTCTGATCCTTGCACTCGTAGAGCACAAACCCGATATTGGCTGCGAACGGTGCGAGCACGGACGCCTGGAACTTGCGCGTCTTGGAGAGCTCCAGCGGTGTGTCCGCCAGGAAGTGCCCCTGCTTGTCGCTCGCATGTCGGTCGAAATATGACAGGTTGAGCAGCGACGCGAGCGGCAGGATCGTCTCGGCGTGCGCGAAGCGGAAGTGGCCCTCTACCTGCGACTTGCCATCGACCCGCTGCTTCATGGACCGGAATACGTCCTGCAGCAGTGGCGCCGCGATCTCGAACGCGAGCGCATTTCCGTGGCTCTTCTTGTAAAAGTGCTTGAGGTCGTGGAAGTAGTCCATCGAGTGGATCAGGTCCTCATCAAACAGTGCGCACCATTCGTCAAACACGTCCCGCGTCGCGACGTCGAACGCACACGCGGCATACGCGGCCTCCATGTCCCTCTGCGTGAGCTTCTCGTCGCTACCCGCAAGGCGTCGGAATGTGTCCAGGTTGGCTCGCATCTGCGCACTTGAGCGGTACTGCTTGTGGTGGATCATCGCGGTCGCGTTCTGGTCGATCGCGCGGTCGTACGCCGGGCAGTTGTCGAAGAAGCGCAGTTCGTGGTCCTCGCCGATCGCCGCCACGTGCATGTGCACGGGCTCGTGGTGGCCGCCGAAGAACCCGAACGCGAACGCTGACGCGCTCTGTTGCGTGCGCACTTTCCACGTGCTCTCGAACGCAAAGCCCGACGCTTTAAAGTGCCGTTCAAAGAGCGAGCCGAACCGGGTGCGTAGTCGGTCGCCGATGGCGATGAGCTCGTTGATACCCACAGGTGCGAGCCACCCGGCTTCCTCAGCCTTATACGGATTCTCCCAGTTGTCGAGCCACGGACGACTGCTGCCAGATATAACGTGGCCACGGAGCTTCTTGTGTATGGCTGAGATGCGCGTGATATCCTTGATCGTCGGGTAGCGCGTGCCGTGACGGATCACAAAGTTGAGCTGCGCGGGGCGGCAATGGAGCGCCTCGGCGTGCGCGTGCTCGCGCGTCAGCGTCTCGATCTCCTCGTCGCGCGTCATGAGCGGGTACTTGGTCTTCGTGGACATGTGGCTCGTCAGCACATCGCGCATGCGTTGTGAATATTGTTGCATGGTGTTGGTGTCATGTGTAGTAGCTGCTGATGCCAGTGACAGGAGCGCTACGAGCGCCACAAGCAGCGCCATCAAGAACGCCATCGTCACCTGGTGCTGCATGCTCTTTCCTTTTGAATAGCGGGTTTGTGACTCAATCTTCTCTTCGGAATTCTGATTTGGTACCGATCTTTTCTTTATTTCGACACTTTGGTACCGAAGGCTACCGATTGATACCCCTTATTGAGTATCAAAAAGTCAACACTCAGCCACTCGTAAGCTGAAGATGGCTCGATCCGGCAACACTTTTGTGCAGCTCCAGCACGGCGTCTACCAGTTCGCAGCGTCCGGCGCCAATGCGCGGGCTGTGGGCCCTCGCGTGACGATCGTCGGCGGCGTGCACGGCAACGAACGCATTGGCGTGAAAGTGCTGGACGCGCTGCGTCTGGCGCTGCTGCATGTGTCCCCGTTGCGCATTTCCGGCGGTGCACACGTGTTCCCAACGCTCACGCAGGGCTCCATCACGCTCGTGTACGGTAACCCGGCAGCGATCCGCATCGGCAAGCGCGGGTCCTCGCCGCACGATGACTTGAACCGCTGCTTCTCTATTGACGTGCTGTCTTCTCCTTCAGGGCGAACGTCGTTGCAGTCCTACGAGCAGCAGCGAGCGCGCGAGCTCGCGCCGATCTTCGCGGCAAGCGACGTGATGCTGGACCTGCACTCGACCAACAAGCCGTCCGAGCCGTTCGTTCGCATCGCTGGTAACGCTGTGATCCCAACCAAGCTCTCACAAATTGTTGAGCGCCTGCCGTGCGAGATCCTGCTGCACGACCCAAAGTACTTGCTCGCCGACGGGAAAGTGGCGCTCACGGATGAGTTCGTCGGTGCAAACGGTGGCCTGGGCATTTGCTACGAGAGCGGCGTCGCTAGCGACCTGTCGGAGCAAAAAGTGAACGGTATTATTGACAGTATCTTGCAGATTCTGGCGTATGATACGCAGTCGCTTGAGCCACGGGGCTCTGGTAAATTAGAGCCAACTGAGCAAACGAAGAAGCAGAGAACTGTAAAGTACGAGATCACGCAGGTGTTCAAGCTCACAGAGAGAGGGTTTCGGTGGGCGGATGGCGTTGGTGACGCCAATTTCCAGCTCGTCCGCGCAAAGCAGCCGATTGGCTTTATCGGCGCCGATGGTGAAGGGTCTGCAACGCCGTTTGCAGTCGACTATGACGCGCACATCGTGTTCCCGAAGGTCCCATCGCTCTGGAAAGTTAACGCGTACGTGCTGTGTGCAATGTGTCGTCGTTTTTCTGTCGTTTTGGTTGGCAAACTGTGCCGACGAGTATGTTGATTTTGATGTGTAGATTTCTGTTGTTTGTTTGCACGACAGACCTCTTGGGTGGCTCACTCGGCGAGTGCCAAGCTAACAATGCCATGCTATGTCTATCAAGTACGCCTTCTGAGCTGAGATGCATCATGCGCCATTCATTCATGGTTTCGGGAGAGTGCCTAGTGTGTACAGATTCAGCGCTATTAATAGGAATATATGGTGTACCTCCGCGTACCCGATCAAATAAATTCTGCTGGTTCGGTGTAACCTGCGCCGCCTTGTGTGTGTATTTTGCCAGCAGATCAATTCGCCTTCTTCTTGATCGCGCTGCTCTTGTGCTTCCTCACAGTAGCGACGTGGTGGTCGTAGAGCACTTGCAACGAATTCCAGAAGAGCAGGATGTTCACAATATACGATCCGATGCACACCAGGCATACGTTTTTCAGCACAAACGCTAGGATGTACGCCAGGTACACTGTCGCAACCTACATGAGCATTGCATAGAAACCACAAGATACACCATTGGTAAATGCAATAGCCCAACAGATGTGTACACTAAAACGCTAACGGAACGCACCACAGCGACGCTGGATGCCGCCACGTAAAGCTGTGGGTGGAACGGTACCGCCTGCAGCACAGGGTACAGTGCGAACAGCGCATACGCAAACACGCCTACAAAGGGAATAGCATCGCCTCAGTCAGTGGTTAGTTCCAACCACAGTGCATGTTCATAGACGCATACAAAATAACTCTTACCGATAAGCGCGTTCGGGAGATCAAGCGACGAGCCCTTCTCCACAAGCCCGTGATGCGATAGCATACTCCCGTACTCGCTTGCCATCACCTGCACACGTTCACACAAACCCCAAAGCAACAACAGATACAACTCGTCGTCAGTACACTATCACTAGCAACATACGCAGCAGCGCCTACAACCACATGTACAGCAGCAGCAGCAACGCTTTGTAGCACGCAATCACGCAATGAAGCTGCTCGCACCTTGGAGCAGGAGAAGTACTGCGAGTCGCAGAGCGCTGCGTACTCACCCGGATGCACTTTCTTCTGGTGCTCCACATACACGCCGTAGGCCGCGATGAGCACGCCCACCGCACCGGTGAGCGCCAGGTTTCTTCCGCTCTTGGCCGTCATGACTCTGTCGTTGCGTGCGAGGTGCGAGTGGGGCTTGAGCTGCTTGGCGCTTGGTGCTTGTGTTGCTTTTTGCGGAATGGCAATGGCCAAGCAGGACGCTGCGGAAGCAAAGCTGTCTGTCTGTCTCCCTAGCTCCTCCACGAAATCAATAGTCCCTCATGGAGGGATTATTTATGGTGTGGTGTATGATTGGATGAAATTACTATTTACATCCTTCTGATTGGCGGGAAAAGAGATCCAGTGCCGGTGTTGAAGTGGTTTCGCTCGCTGATTACGCCGGTTTCACTCCTGAGCTGCAAAACGAGCGACATGTAGGCATGCATACGCCATCAGCGATGACCGAAGCAAAGAGAATGGAAGAGCAGCGCTCCCGTAGGAGAGAAAGGGGATGGCCCAGAAACCACTCTCCTGCATCTGCCTCTGCTTGGTCCATGATGAGCGAGTATTTCACAGAGTACCAAGATGCACAAGTCGCCTCTGCGATTATGAGAAAAAGAGTGGAGAGGGACTTTTCGGGCTGCGAGCTCCGTGTAGTGTTGAATATATAGGGAAATGCCCTAGCGCTTCGTCCGTTGATGGCGACTGTAGGTCTGCGATACGCACATCATCACATGGCGTTGCTGCTGCATCCCAAGGACGAGTGTAGCCAAGTCACGCAAATGGATGACAATTGTGGCCAAGCAATCCGCAAGTGGCCTGTGGACGGAGCGTGATCAATCGGGCATCAAGGAGACTAAACTTCTGGAGACTGTTGGCTACACTACGCTCTGAAGAGATGATAAGCCGGCGGAATTTCGATGTACATTGTACTGTCGACTTTAGTCAACCTCAAGAGTGCGATAAACACAAGAAGTTTTTTTCCAACTGCCTAAAGGCAACTACTAGAACACCTTGGATTGGCTGAGAAAACAGAAATGATTGATTTTCATTGCCTAAAAAGATGAAAGCCAATGGGAGCTCGTGAGTCACAAAACCAGAAAAACAGTCAACCAGAGGCCCACAAACCTCCGGTTGACTTAATACGGTGTCCTAGTTATTACAAGCTAATCCGTGTTGCTTCTAGTGGTCAATCAACATCACGATGACCTCGTCCCGCCAGTTGTCACCTCAAGGTTTTCAACAGTGGCTTGTGCGCCAAGGTAGCTGATTGATGGGTGTAGTCCTGACGCGTGCGCTCAATCTACCGCAATGTACCGGCAGCATCTCCAGATCTCTCACTATTTGGAACCGTCCCACTTGAGGCCACAATTCCAACGCTGTCGACAATGGAGCGGGAGGCGAAGATGACCCAGCTCTCGTGCTGCGTGGTGGGCGACCCGCGCATCTTCAAGATCAAGGTCCCGCGGGATGCCAACATGAAGACATTTGCGCTGTACGTGTCCAGCTTCTTGGCGTTCAACGTGACGCTCCATCACAGGCGTAGTCTCAAGATCTACAAAGCGACGAGCCATGAAGCAGAGAGTAGGGGCAAATGGCTGAAAACCACGGACGAAGACATTTCCGCGCTCACGAATTACGAGTACCCGATCGCCGAGCGCGTTCGCAACAAGTATCTGACGAAAAGCGCTCGCATCTGCGAGGATTCTCATGTGAGCAACCTCCTTGTAGCCAAGCGGAGCTGGTGGAAGAGCGAGATCCACGCTCTCATTGACATAGTGGGCTGCGCGGAGGACTTTGACGACAGCGGAGGTCAGGAGTACAGTAGTATAAGTGACACCAAAGCGAGAGAGGAGAATGAAGAACTCGCTCCAGCTGATCTCTGTGAGCATGCTCAACCAAAGAAGCAGGCAACTGAGATCGCCGGACCCGCAAGTGAAGCTCTCAACTCAAAGCCAGTCGCTCGTCGTCTCGCAAATTCGTTGATCGCGTGGCTCTCACGGCCGCTGTATCGCGCATCTTCTCCACCGCCACCTCCGAAGCTGCGAATCGTGTCCAAGACGTTTACAGCTCAAAACGTGCATTGCATCACGATCAGCGCGGCCACACCAGTACGCGAGCTGCAAAAAGCGATCCACAAAAAATGGAAGTTCTTGAACCGTCCGTTCTACTATTACCATCTCTTCATCACGCGCGGCGAAGACGGCAAGTGGCTGAAGAGGACGGATCCGCAGGCCAGCTGGCATGGGTATTACACTCGAGAGCGGATGCTGAAGCCCTACACACTGCTCTCTGACTACTTTGACGCCAGCGAATGTCCGAGCAATGGGGGTGAGGACACGTTTCATGTACTCCTACGTCCTTGGTGGGCGGGAGCCGATCACGATGAGTCTGGGGAACTGACGCTGTTTACTTGCAATGACGACGACAACGACGGCGGCGGCGGCGAATTTTGACAAGCGGGGGATGCAGTCGGTCGTGTTTGAGGGGAGAATCCATAAGAGTTGTTGTTTGCTATCTATTCTTCGAAGAGAATTTCATGCGTTGCTAAAGATGCTCCTTTGTTGTTACTTTCTTTTATCTATTGATATGCCAGGGCAACTATGCTGCTTACTGTAGTCGAGCAGATTCGATTCGATAGCTGCACGTAGGAAAACATTCCAGGGAACTTCCCTGATATAGCTAGCTGCATGCAGTAGTTGCTCGCTGCAAGTGCGCCAAATGATAGCTACAGGGGCGCTGCGGCTAGAGAATCACTTCTGCTCCAAATGGTAGCTTCACGCACTGCAGGCTTCACGCGCTGCAGTGTACCATCCAAATTAGCCTAGTATCGCTGCTGGTACTCAAGGCTTGCTCTGTTCTTGGACACCGACCAACGTATCAAGACGAGAAGTTCCCACCACATGGTTTCCTCCTACTCAAGACGGATAGTAACCAGACTGTCGCTACTGTATGTAATAATTGCAAGAAATGATTTCACAGCCTGCTCGTGAGTTAAACGACAGTGTCATCTGCACACACAGCATCGCAGTGACGGAGGCTGGTTTGTCTTGTTCCTAGCACTTCGTGTGCTCGCCCACAAATGCAAATCTGGTGCAGTTGAGGTTGAGTGAGCGCACGTCGCATTCTGCCAGTGCGCCGATCTACTGCCTCGTCCGAGGCACACGGTCAGCGCCATATCATATTGGAATATTGCAGGTCTGCGCTTTCCAGCAAGCTCCTGGGCATGCACGCATGCATGCATGTATGGGTGGGTGAGTTCAATGCAATTGCACTCCACTGTATCCTGATTATCAGGGAAATTATTTGCTGAAGTTCATCAAGTCGCTGATTGGTGGAAAATGGAAGTTGAAGTGGTTTCACTTTTTTCCTTTCTGCTCTCCAAGAAGGAAACCCGCCAATTCCGCATTTTGAAAAGCCAAAGACACAACACACAACGCAACCCAAAGCGACCGACGTGGCGAACATGAGCATGCGCGTCGCCTGCTAGGATACCACCCTCTTCTCCTCTTTCTTGGCTCTCGCATGCAGCTCAGCACACCAGCACTTCAATATGACGAATACCAACAGTGGCAGCAGTAACAGCAACAACAACAACAACAGTCACGAGGATGCCAGGCACAGCAGCACCCAGCCACAACAACCACAACAGTCACAACAGCAGCACCCCAAGAAACAGGCGCTCCTACAACGCAAGAGACAGCTGCAGCGGGATCTTCACCACCAGCAGCAGCAGCAAGATCAGCAAGAGCGGGAGCCGTGGCTCTTCCAGAGTCTCAACTTCCAGCCTTCGCTCTCACTACCCTCTCTGCATCACCAGCAGCAACCGCATGGCAAGGCGACCAGCAGCAGCACTTTAGGCTCTCTGTTGTACTCCTCGGCGTCAGCGTCAGCGCTCTCACCGTCCCCGCTGTTAGCTCTCACGGACGCAACTTGGACGACTACGAACAGCAGTAGCAACGTCGACTCGCCGTTCTTTTTGGATGTCGACAGCCTGAAGCGGTTGCTGCCACCGCACTCTTCGACATCCCGCCATCGGCCAAAGAGCACTGGGAGCCACGCTTATGGAGGCGTGCACCAGAACAACAACAATCGTCTGAACAGCGGTCGGCAGCGACATCACCATCATCATCATCAGCGACACGGGCCAATGCGGCTGGAGGCGCTGAGCGGACTGGCGACAGCAAGACGCAAGAAGCTCAAACGCAAGGGCAAACCGTCGAGCCATCTGAACTCGTCGTCAACATCAACGGCTCGCAAGTACGCGCTTCGAATGGACGGCATCAAGGGGCGACCGTCGAGTACCGCGAATTCAGGACCAATAGAGGCAAAGACGAAGCAGCACCGAGTCGAGCACGACCATAATCACAGTAAAGCAAAAGTGGGTCGAAGATCGTCGTATGGTGAAGCGCTGACGTACAACTCGGATGAAGCAGACAATGGAGACGATCCGAAAGAGCCTATGGCGCCACTAGATGACCCGGATGAAGAGAAACGGCAGAAATTGGTGATCGCAGCGCAGCTCAACCTGACGTTGGAAGAGTACGAAGCGCTTGATGCGGCTTTCGGGGATCAGAGACATTCAAAAGGCTCTCGAGGTGGCGGTGACGACGATGACGACGAAGATAATGATCACGATGGCTCGATGACAGACCGGTACTTCGAGCTCTTTACGCAATGCGATGTTGACGAAAGCGGCGCGATCTCTCCAGACGAACTTCAGAAACTTCTGCAAGCATCAGGCGAAGACATGGACGACGCCGAGCTCACGATCGTGATTCAGCAAGCAGACACTGACCACGACGGAGAAATCGACTTTGACGAGTTCGTCGGGCTCATGCGAGCGCGAAAACGCTTGCTGAGTGTCGCAAACCAGATGGGGGTCACTGGCACAGGTCCAGGATCAAGCGGCAACAGCGAGGCATCATCAGCGTCTCTGGTACTTTCTCCATCTTCGTCGTCATTCTCGTCACCAGCATCAAACTCGCCGTTACCTCCGCTCAAGATGGCAACACTCCAGTCGAAGAAGCACATGCAGCAGTTCAACTCGCACTTCACAAGACCAACCCCGAATTGCTTGCGTCCAGGTGCACAAATGGACCTAACTCAGCTGCGCCGAGAGCTCGCAATCTCTGAATACGGCATCCAGGAGCTCAACTCGAAAGTCCGCGAAGGGCTCCACTGGGTCCAGCAGCACTGTCCTGTGCGGTCGTTGAAAGCCCAAATATTTTGTCACCGATGGGGTATGGAAAAAGTTCAGCAGCTCTTTCTTCGCATGCAGAGTCAAGCGCTTTCCCGAGCATTTCAGAAGTGGCGCGCATTCCGAATGTATGAGAGGAATAAACTCAAGGCGAACATGTTTCTGAAGTGCAAAGGGAGCCAGAAAATGACCGAGATCATGAACAAATGGCGGCGCAAGGTCACACGACGCAAGTTTACCAAGTGGAAGACAGAGTGCCTGATTGAAGCTAGAAACGAACTCCACTGCGCTGCAATTGAGTTACAGCGCATAATCCGCGGTAAATTCGCGCGGTTGGAACTCACGCGGCTGCGTCAACGGGCAGCAGCAACAAGAATGCAGTCGCTGATTCGCGGCCATCTGGCACGGCTCCGGGTTCAGAGAATACGTCGTGCAAAGCTGGAGTACGAATCTGCGAGCCTCCTGCAGCGCTGCTATCGCGGCTACACTGGCAAGCGCGTTGCGAGAGCGCTTTTTAGAGCACAACGTGAAGCCCTCGCAGCGGTGAAGATTCAGCGGGCATTCCGCAACCACCAGCGGCGAGAGCTGTTGCTTGTGATTCAGCAGACCAAGCTTGAACATAACAGCGCAATCAAACTGCAGTGCTGTACGCGCAGCTATCTTGCGCGTCGAGAGCGCTCTCGTCAAGCGTTACAGAAAAAAAAGGTCAAATCCTCCGTCGTGATTCAGCGCCACGCTCGCGGCTTGCTCGCTCGACGCCAAGTTCACGAGATGAAACGTCGAGAAGTAGCAGCGACCAAGATTCAGTGCCGATTTCGAGTGTTTCGGTCGCGCATGCGCGTCCACTTGCTGCGCAACGAGAAGGCGTTTCTGCTCAAGCACGCGCACAAAATAGTGTCAGCGACAAAGATTCAGGCTCGATGGCGTTGCTTCCACTACCGCAACTTGTATCTGAAAGAGTGTTTGCAGCGGGTTGAAGCTCAGAAAGTGGAGAAGCTTCAGCGCTTAGCAAGTGCAATGAAGATTCAGTCTGTGTACCGCGGATACCGAGCTCGCCGTGCTGCTCAGCGTGCTCGATACGAGAAACTCAAGTGGATGAACTTCACGATCATGAACCGAAGCGCGTTGAAGATCCAGTCGTTTTGGCGCGGATACCATGGTCGCCTAGCGTCGCACCTGCGACTTCAAGCGAAGAAAGTTCTCGAATTTGAAGAAAATGAAGCTGCCAAGCGAATTCAACTGATCGCAAAAGGCAACATCGCACGAGCAGAGAAGCAAAAGAAGCTGAAAGAGCGAGAGCAGCTGCAACTTCTTCACCAAAAGCACACCAAGGCAGCACTGAAGATCCAAAAAGTATATCGCGGTAAGAAAGCTCGCCGAGTTGTGGCAAAGCTGCACCAGGAGCACCGTGATGAAGCCAAGCGCGCGTTGGAGAGACTCGTGAACCTAACGAAAGCTAGAGCTGCTGTCAAAATCCAGTGCTGCGTCCGCCGCTTTCTATCACGAGTCCGCTATTTGACAAAACAAAGAGAAGCTGAAAGAAGGAGACAGCTTGAGGAGATTCGTCTCGTTCAAGAGAAAGCGGTGCTAGTGATCCAATGTGCAATGAGACGAGCGAAGGCGAAGCAACTGTTGCTGCAACAGCGGCGAGAGTTCGAGCGACGCATCTCGATGATGGCGTCTGAGAAGGCACACGATGAGATCGAGCGGCTGCGTAAGGAGCAAGAAGAGGAATTGGTAAAGCTGAAGTTGCAGCTCATGTATCAGCAGAGCACAGCGAATGAGGAAGCAGCAAAGCTTCGCAAGCAAGTCGCTCGTCAGCGAGAAGAGGAAGAGCAGCGACGAGAGGCGGAAGCAGAAGAGCTCGTGAAGCTGAAGATTCAGACAATACTGCACCAGCAAAGCGAACAGCGTTTACAAGAGTTCCGGAAGACGCATGATGCTGAACGACTTCGTGAAAAACTTGGCAAAGAAATACAAGAGCAAGAGCAAAAGGAGACAGTGTTGCGCACACAAGAGAACGAAGAACTGACAAAAGTTAAGCTTGCAACATTGCTGGAAACCAACGCGCAGAGCCAAAAGCAGCAGCAGGAGGTGAACTTGCTGCAGAACGAAGTCAAGCAACTGCAGAACGCAGCGCTCGCGATGCGAAAAGAGCAGGCGAAGCTGAAGATTCAAGCGATTTGCTTGAAATACATTGCAAAGAGGAGGGTCGAAAAGCTCCAGCAAGCTCAAGCGCTGCAGATGGCGAGCTTGAAAGACGAAGAGGAGCGAACTCGGCTAAAGTCGGTTCAGGAGAAAGAGATGGCGCTCACTCGACTCAAAGCGATCATGGACGAAGAGACATGCGCACGCGAACAGGAGATCAAAGCGCTTGAGATGCAAATGCTGGAGCGAGCTCGAGGCGAGAAAGAGAGAATTGCAAAGCGAAACGCTTCTGCGATGAAAATCCAATCGCTTGCTCGCGGATACCTTGGTCGACAGCGCGTCAAGGCCATTCAGAACAAGATCGAACAAGAACGAGACGCTCGTGCGAAGGTGATTGAGGCGACGCTGGCTGAAGTCGAGGCAAAAGTTGCCGAAGCCCTCGCGGGCGACGTAGCTACCAATCTTGACAACGATGAAGAAGCCGCCGCTGAAGGAGAGTGGGTCGAATACTGGGATGAAAATGCACAAGCGTCGTATTTCTACAACACTCGTACCCAAGAAGCGAGCTGGACGCGTCCAGTATCCGCGCCGTCGGTGTCCTCGAAAGCTCTGGAAATCGTGCTGACAGCGGCGACGTCGGGTGCTGTCGACCACGACCAAGACAGCTATGCCAACTACAGCTCCGAGATGGTGGACGAGAACGGCTACCCTGTCGGTGCAGCGGCAGAGGGCTATGCAGACCAGTATGGATACTACGACCAGTACGGTCAGTACCATTACTACGAAGAGGATCCGTCCACAGCTGCTGCCGCTGCTTCTGCCGCGTACTCTGGAGCACAAATGATGGGAGCTGGAGCTGCCGCAGGGTTACCCAGTATGTACCCAGGATTCGCATCAGCATACGTGTACCAGGCAGCAATGGCATCCATGATGTTCAGCTCCGCCATGGGATTTGGAAACCCCATGATGCAGCAGTTCGCGAATCCAATGATGCAGCAGCAGTATGCGAATCCAATGATGACTGCTACTACCGTAGCGGTGGCACCTTCAGAAGCTGGGACAGAGGATGCCAGCGCGCCGCCAGATCCATGGGAAAAGTTCTTCGATCAGTACACCGGCGCTGCCTACTACTACAACAACATCACAGGAGAGAAATACTGGGCTTGAGCAAACCATATTGATCCTGGAAGATGATAAAACCAATTCTTCGAGGCTTGAAGCGAGGATCACTCGTCTAGGTTCATCGAGCTATCGTCCGAAAAGTCTAAACTCGAGTATACCAACGATCGGTGGCTTGGCTCGATGCTGCTGCAGGAATTGTCCAGTTGCAGCGTCCGCTTCACCGAGTCTTCTCCTTGCGAGGTATCTGTGGGTCGCCCGAGGATTACCGAGTGAAGCCCCATCGGAGTGCGATGCTCGGGAGGAGGGATATCGAACGAGCTGAGAGAGCCATGGCTTGACGAGAGAGACTCCTCGAACGCGACCGTGATCATTTCGCCGGCTAGAGTGTCCTCCGGGTTGTACGCCAGTGCCTAGAGAGTTTCAAAGCATTAAAGACGTGGTGCTAAGCCATCAACAAAGTAGAAAGCTTGGTTGTGACTCACCGCATGGTATGATTCAATCGCTTCTTCCAAACTCCCCTTCATGTGGTACGTAAAACCGAGCGCTGCGAGGATTGATGCCTGTGCATGTGGTTGCATACATCAGCGTTAGACTCGATGTGAGCATGAACACATAAAGCAAAGGAGGGTCGACAAACATTTCGTGGAGACAATCGCAAGGCGCTCTGGAAATAGTGGATAGCTTGGTCGTATTTCCTGCACCAAAGATTCACAGTTTTGTTAGCTGGTACTTCATCAAGACCACTCCACTGATTGCCATTCAGAACAGCTCACCTCAACTTCCGGTACGAGTAGCCAAGGTTAAATAGAGTCGGCTCCCACGTCTCCATCAGCCGCTGAAGTACATTACACAGAAAAAGCAAGTTAGCCTAATCACCAACCATCACCATCTCTGCATCAGAGCAACCAAGTGCTTACCTCGGGTAGATGTTTGCAGAGTTGGAGCGCTTTTGTGAACATCTCAATCGCCATCGGGTAGTCCTTCTGTTTGTAGTACGCTGTGCCTAGCTCATTGTACACCAGTGGATCACTCGGACAAATGGTGCTCGCCTGCTTGATGAATTCCAGTGCTTGGGCCAGATTGTTGGTTCGAAGATGTTCCATGCCGATGAAGAGCGGTGGGAGATGGGATCCTGGAAACAGGCTAGAAGCGGTTCTGTACGAAGACATGGCTTGGTCGCTTTCATCCTGAGCTGCGAAGGAGTTCCCAAATCCGATCCACGCAGGAGCGAACGTTGGCTCCAGTGTTGTCGCTTTGCTGCAATCAGAACAAGTATCAGCTACAAGCTCATGAGATAAAAGTCCCTCCCCTACATTCAAGTCACGTACTGGAAATATCGCTGCGCAGCTTCATATTTGTGCACCAGCAAGTAGTAGCAGCCAACAGTGTACCACGCAGACGCCTTCTTCGGATACACATCAACCTGGTTGTGCCCATTCACAACGCAAAGTGAACAGATTAGCTCGGTCACTCCCACAGGTACAGAATGCAACCATGCATTCTGCTTACCAGCTGATGAGCGTAATGATACAGCTCGCGTTTCTTGCCCAGCTCGACCAGCGTCGCTACGAATACTGTAACCACTCGGGAATTGAACGGATCTTCGTCTCGTACCCTGCAAATAGCAAGTGACACAATGCTTTGTATTAGACCTGAGGCAACGATTATAGCAAAGGGGAGGAAGCAAGAAGCACCATTGACAAATCTGATGCGCTTGTTGGATGTCGTGCTGATAGTAGTACGTCTCTGCTTTGGTGATATTCTGTACAGATGCAAAGACGCACAACGATAAGTACCCCAGTGGTGAAAAGTATACTCCAGGTGAATCGAGGGTTCGTACCAGATCGAGGTTGTCCTTCATGCTAAACTTTTCTTCGATGTCACTGAACTTCTCGTTCACAGACGGAGACGAATCATACTGTAAACCACACCGAGAAATTAGCGAATCATACCTCACCATAAGCGCCACGCTCATCAATACGATCGAATAGAGAGCAAGAAGCCGTACCTTGCCAACGTGTGTCTGGTATAATAGTCGAAGTAGCCCCATCTCATCGGTAGAGAAGTTGAGCGACGCCACGAGTCGCTTCTCTTCTTGCGAAGACAGCATCTGCTTGTCAAAGAGGTGGAAAAACGCCTGCACAATGATACACACACGATGTAGAAGAGAGTCAATACTGGTGCAGCCATCTACCGATTTTGTTTGTTTCTCACCTCCGAGTTGTAGACGTCGCACCGCAATGCGATCCGGAAGTAGATTGCAGCATTCTCGCGATTCCCGACCGCTTCAAACGTCTCGCCCATCAGCAGCGCGAGCGCCGAGACGATGTTGATCCCGACCGCATCGTCCGAGTCCTCATTGTCTCGCTCGTAGCGTCTCGAGAAGGCAACAATTGCATTCTCTTCTTCTGGAAGCACTTTCCCCAAAAGCTCCAAACATTCTTCTTTCTGTTTAATCGCCAACTGCAATAAACAAGAGACTTCAGCACCCTCACTGACCAACACAGCGGAAATATAACGAGGAACACTCACCATGCACTGGCCCAAGAGAAGATACGCTTTCAGTGTTGACGGCCGAATAGCGTGCACGTTATCAATCTGCACGAGGTTCGCCTTCTTGATCGCGTGGATCGCGCGGTGGTACTCGTGGTTTAAGTAGCACGCATCCGCAAACATCAGGATGTCTTGCGTGTATCCAGACGAGATGGTGATCTACAGCAAAGAAGCACAATCACAAGACCATAGACATCGTTAGAACAGATCATGACGATTTTCACACATTTCCACACCGTGCACACACTTACAAGTTTGTCGGCGTAAAACAGCGCCGCCGAGACGTGGTGGCGCTTGACACAGCTTCGCACTAGCTGACGCAGCTTCGTGACCATGCGGTTCGGTCCGCTCGGGTGCACTGGTAACGGGGACCCTCCGCCATGCTGCGAGTGCTGCTGCTTGCTCTTATTCTTATTCTTGCTGTAGCGTCCGCTGTTCGTGGGCGTACTGCCGTTCACGTTGCTGCTGTAGCGCAGCCCCGAGCTCTTGGCGTCGCTGCTGCTGGCACTTTTCCAGTCGCCGTCGTCATACGCGGGCGACTTTTCGCACACGTCGAGTGCTTTTGGTCGCACATTGCGCTGCTGGTAGTATGAGCTCATGATGTCGAGCGAGCGCGCGGCCGCTGCTGCCGGGTCCGTAGTGAGCTGCTGGGACAGTGGCGTCGCAACCGAGGGATCCTGGCTGGCTTCGCTCTCCGTGGCGCCGCCGTCGTTGCCTTCTTCTTCGTCTTCTTCGTCGATCGTGAGGTCGATGGCGTCGATGTGGAAGCCTGTTCTATCGATAGACGTGGCCACGCGACGCTTCCGCTTGCGTAGTCTCTCCAGCCCAGCGGCCGGTGGCGTCGCGCCGAAAACAACCGGCGGTCTCCCACTCGAAGTCGTGACAGGCGTTTGGAAGAGCGACGTTTGGTACGGAGATGTAGCAGACACGACAGACGACCCTGAGCCACCAGTAACAGCAGATCCGGAGCGCAGTGTTGATGCTGCGATGGGGAGCAGCCCGCGCGGGGTGGACGCGCCGGGCGTCGACGAGGCGAACGGATGCGAAATGGCTGCCGAGTCTTTTGCTTCGCTTCTCGTGGATGAGAAGACTCAAGCTGCGACAATTGTACACTTACACACAGAGTCTAGGTATTATAACGCTACACACGAATGCAGCACTTTCAAGCGCTACAATAACACAGTGCTTTTGATGCCTCTTGACAGCGCGCTGTTATCCACTCGCTCTCGCTTCTTCCAAGAGCAAGAGTGGCTTCTAAGACCAGCGATAACCGTACAGCACTGCGCTGCGACTCACACAACGACTCCTTTCTCGATAGACACCAGACTCGTCACACAGTAACTGGAATGGAATCGCTCTCCCGCTCTTCCGCTCTGCTCGTCTGTCTCTCGTTTCTCTTCTAGCCGGGAAACCTGCTCTTGTTGCTCTCCGTTCTCCGGTTGAAAACCACACACACACACACGCAGAGCTGCTATTGCTCGCACTGTCAGCAATCTGTCTGGTCCTTCAATCACTCGATCACGCACGCTTTGGGCTGACAAGAACGTCACGAGACGGACTGCTGATTCACCTCCGCGCTTCTATCTCTTGATTTACGAGCTGCTGCTCTTTGTTGTCTCTGCCTAGTCGCTCGTTCGCTCGCTCGTTCGCTCGCCGTCGCTCTGCTGGTGCGCTTGCAGATGATGGCGCCGAGGGGGATTTTCTGCGCGCGCGTCAATTTCCTTTGTTCTTGCTTGTCGCTTGCTTTTTGGCATTTGGCGGATTCAAAAACGCGAGTCGCCAAAAAGAGTGCAACAAGAGAGTCGAAAAGGGTTTAAACAAGTCAATAAAGCTCTAAGCAGGTCAAAACAAGTCAGTATCTAAATGTAGATGTAATGCCCGTCAAATATGTGGTCCACGTTAAATACGGTAGATGGAGATGAAGACTCGTGCCACCGACCGCCAACCGTTACGTATTCAGTGCATGGATTTCAGAGCATGAGGTTATGAGACGAAACCGATGGAATGAAAATGTAATGCCTTCGCGGGTCTTCTTCCTAGCGGCTCGAACGAAAATGCAGAACGTGGATATTCACGATCGTATCCAGACACAGACAGACGCGAGCCAAATGATTTGGCCGACCCTAGCATTGTTCAATATGCCTCTGCCTCCGTGTGTATGAAGGCGAATCAGAACAATCTGCTCAAAAACCATGGTGCGCCTGTACAGTACACAGGTGTACCACTAATAGTGCACACACACAATCCCCAGACCTTTTGGTCGTCCAGATAACGTCTCTGGTTTGCCCACATCGTTGCTTTTTTTTTAAATCCAAGTGAGCTGATTTGTCGGCTTGAATAACTGGCAACCCAGCTGGTCCCCCTGACTCTCTCGTGTTCTCGTGTGGTCCCAAATAGATGGTGAACTGGTTTGAACTGATGACACCATCAAAACCCTGAACTAACCATTCAAAATCAAAATCAAATCAACCGCCCAGCTCAAACTCAACGTTCTCGAAAAAGGCGACAGATGGGTACCGGTCGGTTGGTGGCGCGAAATGTGCCTATGTGCGCGGCGTCAACGTCACGTATGACTTTCAGCACTCATACATAGCATAGGCACACTCTGAACTGAGCCATCATCACTTGAGAAAAAGCGCCAAGAGCTACGCCCGCCAAGCAGCAGCCCCTCTTCCTCATTTTCGCATTCGCTCAGACGCATACACGCGCACACACGCACACACGCACACACACACCTGCGTCTATAGTAGCAGCAGCCATGCTGGACAACCCCGTGCTCGCCACTGCTGCCGCCAGCAGCACCGCCACCACCAGAAGACAAACCGCCCCCATGCTGACGCGCAGACGCAGCGCCATGCTCACGCCGCCGCCCGCTGCCGCGTGGAAGGACTCGGACCGTATCGCGCAGTTTATAGCGAACGTCGCCGGCGGAGTCTTCGTCGTCACGGGTGTCTGTGGCTACCTCATCAACGTGGTCGCGACGTCAAGCTTCGAGCTGCCGGACGTGCGCGCTTTTATTCAGCGAGTACTCGCGGACGCCACGCACCTGCCGTCGTTCGTGCACCCGTGCTGGGCGAAAGACCACGTCAAGGACGCGCTCGCAGAGTGCTGGGGCGTCGTGCACAGCATCAACTTTGAGGGCAACCTGTCGGACCTGCGCGTGCTCGCGCAAGTGACGGCGATGGTCGGACTTTGCTTGATCGCGGCGCTCGCTGTGCGCAAGTACAAGTGGATCGGCTGGTTTTGCGGCCTGCAGCTCGTGATCACGGTCCAGTGGCTCATTGCGCTCTACCAGGTCGTGCGCATCGCGCTCTCCATGACCGTGTACTTCACGGTCAAGTTCACAAAGTTCGTGCTCTCGACCGCCAAGCGCGTGTACGTGAGCATGTTTGGCGTTAAGAACAAGTACGCCGAGGCGCTCCGCCAGATCATGAAGGGTGCGCGCACGTACACCGAGTGGGCCAACATGGCCAAGTACCTGGACGTGCTCGAGGAGAAAGAGCACTGGAAGACAAAGATCCTCCCCGAGGACATGGAGCACTGCGACTTCCACCAGCTCAAGATCAACATGGACAACCTCAAGCGCGCCATTGCAGGCGGCAACATCGATGAGCTTAAGTACATCGCCGCCGCGTTCGCGATGCGCAATAAACTCGGCATCGACTCGTCGAGTCTGCACTTGGAGTGCAATTCCGGCACGAAAGTCGTAATTGAGGAGTTTGACGCGCTCGTCGCGCAGGCGCTGGAGATCCTGGCGAAGGCTGGTCCCGACAAGTTCCCAACCACAGAGAAGCAGTCGTTCTTCAAGGAGCTCAAGCAGTCGTTCGGGTCCACTGCACTGTGCCTCAGCGGCGGTGGCGCGATCGCGATGTATCACATGGGCGTCATCCGCGCGCTCATCGAGGCCGACTTGCTGCCCAATGTGATCTCAGGCTCCTCTGGAGGCTCGATCGCGGCGGCCATGGCGGCGTGCAAGACCAACGAAGAGCTGCTCAACGACATACTCCAGAACAACATCTCGACGCGCTACATCCCCATGGGCATTCGCTGGTTCCCACCGCTCATGGAGCAGCTCGCGCACTGTGTGAAGACCGGTTTCCTCGTTGAGTGCTCCATGTTTGAACGGACGACGCAGCACTACTACGGCGAGCCCATGAACGCCGAGGAGAAGACCATGCACTACACGTTCCAGGACGCATTCCGCAAAACCGGACGTCATGTGTGCATCACCGTGTCAGCCTCCGACGTCACGGGCCACAAGGGGCCGAAGAAATTGCTGCTCAACCACATCAGCTCGCCACACGTGCTGCTCTGGAGCGCGGTGGCGGTGTCGTGCTCGTTGCCAGGCATCATGAAAGGCAAGAGACTTATGGCGCGCGACTTTCAGGGCAACATCGTGCCGTACACGTCGCTTGGCAAGGAGTGGGTGGACGGCAGCATCCAACACGACCTGCCCATGGAGACCATGGCGAGCTGCTTCAACGTGACCAACTTCATCGTGTCCCAGGTGAACCCGCACGTCGTGCCGTTCGTCGGAGACGACATCGATAACCCCAACTTCCAGAAGAGCCTCTTCCACACCCTCGAGAGCGTCATCGCCGCGGACGTGCGCCACCGACTCAAGATGCTCGCGTTCCTGGGTCTGTTCCCAAAGATCTACGGCCACCAATTTAGCTCGTACTTCAAGCAGAACTTCTCGGGTAACGTGACGCTCATCCCGGACTTCATCTTCCTCGAGGCGATCGGGATCAAGGCGATCCTGAACCCGACGGTCGAAGATATGGACCGGTACATTGAAGGCGGCCAGCGGTGCGTCTGGCCCAAGCTCCAGTACATCCGCCACCTGTGCACGATCGAGAAGTCGCTCGACCGCATCCTCGCGCAGCTCTTCGGGAACCAGATCGTCCCCTATGACAACTGGCTGCACCCCGGCACGAAGGTGAACACGGACGACATCATTGCGACCAGCTCACGAATGTAAAAGCTGCCTACTAGAATACGACTACAGATCTCATTATGACACCCCATTCTAATCTAACAAGAGACATCCATCCGCACACACAGATGGCTGGCTGCATACCCTAAAGGAACGAAACCAAATAGAAATGCGCATTTAAAATCAATCCATATATCTATATGCCCGTTGCCTCGAGCTACTTGTCATTCATTGCAGCAGCACAGTCAGTCGCTCAATCCCAGCCACCATTCACGCTCTGGTTTCTCTAAATTTTATTGAGCTTTCCATCTGATACGGGTTCATTTTTGCCATTGCCGAGAGAGACAACTTCGACATGATCCAGTATTTGCTCGCGAATCGGGCGAGCGCTGGGGCAGCCACAACATGGACTTCCTCGCTGGATGTGGGAGGCTCGAGCTTGTTCAACTTGCGTGCGAAAACTAGAGAGAAAGGTTCTCACCTGGGGGGATGACAAGGCTTCACCCTGCGGTTTTCTTGACACTGTCAAATTCCTGCACGAGAACCGAAGTGAAGGATGCACTGTCAAGGCACTATGCACGGCGGTCATGAACGACGACTTTTGATGATCAAGTTCCGAAGTGAACAACGAACTAAGAAGTGCAAACTGCCAGCGATGGATATCGCCACCTCAAAGATCAGTTGAAAGCCGCCGAGGTTTTGTGTGAGAATCAACGAGATAACGCACGGGAGGATCCCCTTGAGGTGGTTGTATTTTCCGCTGTGAATCGAAGCGAAGGGTGCGTGTCGAAGGCGCTAAATGCGGCTACAGACAATGATCATGAAGTTGTCGCGCCTGCGCGAGTTGTGGCAGCAGAGCAATGAGAAGGAGCCAGACGTCGTGGAGTGCTATTGCTGCTGAAGTTCGCCTCTCATCCAACTATAGAGTACCAAATAAACAATTTTATGTGTAGATCTTCAGCTGACTACGCTCATTCTTGCCAACCTACTCTACAAATTTCATCAATTGCTGGAAAAATACTTCCAAGTAGTATTCGAGTTTCGATATCCTTTGATCCCCTTGTCCTTTTGTTAAACGCAAATTAGTTGGCTCATTTCGCGGTTCCAGGCTTGTGCTGTGTGTGACAAATAGAACTGGAGACCCTCTCGCGTGGGGAACACTAGAGTGGCATACATCATATCGATCAGCTGCCTCACTTCCAGGACCAACAACTGATCAACAGCATCGTGATCAAATGGAAGCGCCACTCAAATCGACTCTATAATTTATCTAAAAGCATGCGCAAAACTGAGAGTAGAACTTCGTTGCCCTCTACAACACGGTCGTGACCGTGCTGGGGGACTTCTTGCTGTACCTGCCAGCGCCACTTGCTGGACCAGCAGACGTAGCAGGATGCTTGCGTCGCCAGAGCATCACGCCAATGAAGAGCGTGGCTGCAGCGACTGTTGCCATAACCCCAAGGTGGAGGAAGCTCGGACGATACCTTCTCACACGGTCGCTTGGCCAGTTGTGGTCCGACACGATCCACGTCGAGTCCACCACGTCCTCGTGCTTGTTCGACACAAACTCAAACTGCATGTGTGACGCGTTGTAGATGTGCACGCGACCGTAGCCGTACGTCTGAAGCGCCTGGATGCGCCAGTCCGCGTCGTAGTAGCTGTACTCATCCACGTTCGCGCCGCCCGAGCCGACCATGATGTGCACAGGCGCGAGCGCTTTCCTAACACCACTCGTGATACCTTCCTCATAGCAGCAGATCTCGTCAAACACGGCACACGTGCGCTCATACGAATGGTAGTGGCCGGAGAACACGACGTCAACGTGGAAGTCCGAGAACACCTGCTCCAAGTGGTCTCGGTAGAGAAGTGAGCGGTAGTAGTCGCCAGCGTACGCGACCGAGCAGTACATCGGGCGGTGCATGTGGACAAACAGCCACGGCGTCTTGGCTCGGTCAATCGACTGCAAATCCTGGAGGAGCCACTCGTACATTGCCGAGCCTTTCGAGAAGTCGTGCTCGCCGCTGAGCACCGTGTGGTGCGCGAGCCCCATCTCCATGCTGTACCAGTAGATGCCGTTGCCATTGTCCGGCATGTGGAACCTCCTCTCCAGTGGGACGCCGCACTCGCCGTGCGACTGGTACCCGTGTGTGCCGTCTTGCTCAAACACCGGGTTGCGTGGAAACTTGACCGAGTCCAGGCTGCTGCCCTCTAGATATCCGTAGTCGTGGTTGCCGACGCTCACAAAGTACGGGATCGTTGACGCCACACCCTGGATCAGCTCGCCAAACTGGTCCCAGATGAACGTCGAGCCTCGCGCGTACGCGATGTCGCCCACATGCACGAGCGCCACGTACCTATGCACATCGCCACCCCTGCTGTTGCGTTTGAAAGTCGCAGTAGCGCTGCTGCTACTGCTAGCCATCGTGACCGCCGTGTTCGAATACTTGATGTCTTGCTCGATCAGTTTCATGGTCGTGCCGCAGCTGCCCTCGACTGCAAAGTTCTCGGTCGCCTCCACGGGCGAGTTCAGGTCTCCAAACACAAAGAAGCTCATCGTCGTCCTCTGCTGTTGCTGCTGGTCACCGCTACCGAGAGCCGCCACTCCTGCCAAAGGAGGTACCGTGAAGCTGCGCACGTCGCTCAGCGTCCCATTCGGTGCGACGTCGCCCACGCGGTAAAAGTACGTCTTCTCCGGCTCAAGACCCGTCATGACTGCTTCAAAGAGCTGGCCAGGGTCGCGGAAGAGCCTGGCGGACACCGTCGTCGCGGGCGCCTGGCACATGTCGCTCGCATCGTACGTACGCTGGGTGGCGTGCGCCACTTGGCTCAGCGTGTCGTGTGCACTGCCGAAGAGCACGACTGGCGCGCTTACGCTCGCACTCACCCAGTGCACGCGCATCTGTGTCGGGTCGGTAGTCGTCGCCAAGTGGATCTGCAGTGGCTCAGCGGGACCCTGAGCGAAATGCACGAACGGCGACGTCCCGAGCACAGCGCCGCTGGCACCGGACACGAAGCGGAACTGCCACGAGCAGCGCATGTTGATTATCGGACCGAACGTGACCGTCCCGGACGCGCGCGCGTCGGTGCGCCGCAAGTCGATAAAGTCGTGCACGGGCACCGCGGCGCGCTCATTGTCGACGCAGTACGCGCCGATCCAGTCGCCCTCGAGACTCGCAGATTCGGTCGTCGTCAGCTCGTACTCGAAGCGCACCTGCAGCATGTCGAGCTGGTGGAGGATGTGCTTCGAGACCGCAAAGTCGCGCAGTTTGCGTTGCGCATGCAGCAGTGGCAGTTGCTCCAAGTACGGGTCCACGTCCGGCTGCATGGGTCCGAGCGCGAAGAGCGCCAACGCGACGACGCTCACGAGCGCCACACCCACGATGGCAAGCGACCGCGACCGACTCGGCTCAAAGGGCGACAGCGACAGACTCACACGCACATGAGGCGGCGGCGGTTTGCTGCTCTTCGTGGGCGATGAGGATGAAGGCAAAGAGGCAGCGTCCGAGAGAGAAGAAGAAGATGACGAGGACGCGCCTATTGGTCGCCATCGCGGCAGCAGCGCCGGTGCCGCGCGGTCCTCGGATTGGCGCCGCGGCTTCATGCTGCTCGTTGATGATGCTGAGTGAGGCGGGAGTGTTGACTTCTGCGTTCTGCACATGATTGTCGGTCTCTTTCGTCGACTTCGTTTTTTCCACGTAGGGCTGTTCGCCTGCAAGATGACAAAAGGGTAATTAGCCGATGACGTAATACAGCTGATTATTTTTGCTGAGCCGTGAATTAATTCAGAATGTGTGTTTCAACAGAAATAACAATTGTTTACAATTTCTATTGTTTGCGATTTAACAAAAAGAAGTGTTTCATTTTTATAATTTAGTATTATTTAATGTATGGAGCAATATATAAATAGAAGTCTGGTCTTTGTGAAATCACGAACAATAGAAAATGTAGTAAAGGATTTAAGGAAATTCGACCTTTTTACAACTGCTTAAGTTTGACGGGTTTAATAGGAAGTTCCCGCCTTCATTGATACAAGCGATACCAAATTGCTTGATACCAAGTAGCAACATGGCGGACCTCGTTAACAAGCAATGAAAACTGCGCCATCACGATCTGAACATTTTCCTGCTCGCCCTATGGAAATGACTTTCTGGAGCTGTGCACATTCTTTTAATATTTGGGAGAAGCGCTTTATGAAACTTGCTGGCTGGCAGTAAATCTAATGAAACAAAAAGAATAGTGCGCGCGAGGTGTGTGTGGGGGGGGGGATGTTGATGGCGGGAGGGGTGGAGATGAATGACTTAAATAATCCAGAAGCGCAGAGCGAGCGAGCGATCAACCAACCAGCAGAGACACGACTCGCGATCTCGCTTGTGTGTAGTTGCGCTGCCTGGACAGATGTCCAAGAAAGGCACCATTCGTCGGGTCGGAGCTTGACTCGGTTTGGTCTTGGTCGGCTGGCTGGCTGGCTGGCTTTTCTTATACGCACAGAACATGTTGCTGCTGCGCTGCTTTCTTCGTTCCCTTCGTTACACAATCCCAAGGTAGCTCGTGAGCATGAGCGCTATCCAGAGGTAGCTGATCGGCACGCCCATGATCCAGAGCAAGAACAGGATCAGCAGCAGGTTGCCGCCACCGATGTGGAAGCGCGACACCTGCTCTTGCTGCTGCCCCCGCTGCGCACCTGGACCCTGGTTGACATCAACACTGAAACGCGAAACACACACAGATTAGATTATAACGCGACATTGCGATACAAAGTATACGTTGAAGCCAACAACTCACCGACGGCGCTGGAATGGTCCCTGCTGAGCTCGCATGCCAGGCGCGTTGCCGAACGTCGAGAACGTGAACCCCGGACCGAACTGAGACACGTGCACGCGCTGGCCGCCAAAGTTGTTGTGCATACCGCCGTGCAGTCCTTCCTGGAAGAACATCGAAAACGGGTCCTGACCGCCAAAGAAAGTGCGGAAAATCTCCTCTGCGTCCTGGCCCTGGAAGCCGTGCATGCCGTTCATGCCGCCGTGGCCGTGGCCGCCGGCCGAGCTGTTCACTGCGTTCTTGCCAAAGCGGTCGTACTGACGTCGCTTGCCTTCGTCTGAGAGCACCGAGTACGCCTGCAAACCAAAAGCGAAGAGGACATGGTTAGCACATTTGGTTCTACGGGGAATCGCGACCAAGACCCACCACAATGGCAGTCATAGAGCACGTAGTGCACTGCTACTGTAGTGTCCGCACCTCCCCGATCTCCTTGAATTTGATCTCGGCCGTCTCTTTGTCGTCCAGGTTCTTGTCTATTGAAAAAAGACACCAGCAGGTGAGTGAGTGAAGCAGTGAGGCAGTAAATGACGCTCAACGCGCCTTCATACCCAGAGTTTCACACAGGCAGATGTCACGTGCAGAGCACCATATGCATGCAGGAAAGTAAGTGAATATACACACTGCTGCTTACCTGGGTGGTAGCGGATGGCCATCTTGCGGTACGCCTTTTTGATCTCTTCGTCCGTCGCGGTCTTCTCGACATTGAGCACCTCGTAGTAGCAGCGGTCCTCTGCCATGATGCAGGAATGGATGGTTCGCTTGCAGGGGAGAGACGAAGGAGGAAGTGAAGTAGAGTGGAGTGGCTGTAGACAGACAGATAGAGAAGGAGATCGAGCTATGGACTGAAGAGACGACGTCGAGCGGCTCCTTCCTCTTCGTGCGCCTTTGTTTCTTGCCTGATCGACGCGTTCTCGCCGCAGAGAGAGAGAGCGACAGCGACCGCCGATGTTGCTCGAGTATGAGCTGCGAAACGCATGCGTACCTTCGCACAACCTCGGATGACGTTTACAAGTTCTATTGATTTACCAAAATATCCTTACTATCAATTCAATTCTGTTGATTCTAGACTATCTAATCCTTCAATACGACTGAAAAGTCAGTAGCATCTAAACAACTATACAAATGGCAGGTATATACACTGCAATACACAGCGCAGCATGTTATTTACAAATGTAGCCGTTTGGAGCTTGAAAAGCCGTGGATCGTGGACTTCTTGAAGGCTGTCAGCTCCCAGCTTATTTTTAGAGCGGTGGTCTGCAAATACGACACTCGCAACACCCGCCGACTTGATGCGATTCTCTCTTTGCGATACGAGCTGATATGAGCTAATATTTTGCTGCTCTGTGCATATGTTTCAGTCTCCTCTCTCTCTTTCTCTCCATCTTCTAAAGTCAGCGGCAGCGGCGGCGATGAATGCGCCGCGACTCGCCCCCATGCCCTCGACGACCACGATGGTTATGGGCAAGCGCTCCATGCAGGTGGTGCCGAAGCGCTCGATTACGGGCCAGTTGCTGCTGCTCGTGAAGCAGGACATGCACCCGTTCCTCTGCTACTTCCTCGACCGCGACGTCGAGCTCAAGTTCCAGACGTACTACCGCCACGAGAAGCAGCGCCATGTCGCGGTGCATATGGTGTGTCTCGTGACGCTCGCGGCTGTCTTCTGTGTGCACGGCGCGGTCCAGCGCGCCACAGACGCCACGGAGCACTACCTCACGATGGCGCACAACATCAGCGGCGACAATGCAGCGGTTGTGGCGCCAAGCACAACAGCAAACTGGTTCGACATCAGCATCTTCATATTTATCATGATCATACTCTACGTCGCGGCAATTGGGTGCGCGCTCCACCTCTGGCGACGCCGTGGCGAGACCCAGTTCGCCTCGTGGTGGTGGCTCGAGCCCGTGGAGTCCCTGCTTGTGTTCTACTGCCACCTCGTGTTCATCCCCGTGACGCTGATCCTGGTCGCGTGCATTGACGAGCAGCTTTCATTCATGGCCCAGGCTACGCTGACATCGCGCGCAGAGGACGAGATACTCATCCAGTTGCTCAGTGGAAGCTTCGCGGATGCGCTCATCTTCTTTCTGCTGCTCACGATCAGCATCGCAGCGTGTCTGCTGCGGGTACAGTTCCCCTACTTCTGCCTGCTCAGCTGTGAGTTCGTGGTGCTGATGCTCGTGGTCTCGGCCGGGTACTACTACACTGTGGCGATGCGCTGGAGCATCTTCGGCGTCTTCGTGATGCTCATCGCGATGCTCATTCGCGGCGTCTGGGAGAACGAGCTGAGCTGCCGGTCCGAGTTCCTGAGCTCCGCGAACCTCGCGAGCGAGAATCGCCGGCTGAGCAACCAGAACGTGGAGATGAAAGAGGAGCTCTCGGGAAAACTCAACTACCAGCTGCATTACGAAATGGGTGACATCCTGCGCATCCTGTGCCAGATCAAGGTCAAGATGAACGGCGACGAGCGCAAGGACATCGACAAGATCATCACGGCGCTCGTGACGAACGAAGACCTCTTCGAAGTGAGCCTCGACCCGTCCATGGCTGAGTACGAGGACGAAGTGCAGGGCTGGCTGCACATGATGGCGTTCAAGGAGCCCCCACCGGGACCGTATCAAGCCTCGTCGCGGCTGTTTACCGACCGCCGCGTGCGGAAATCGTCGGTGCCCGGACAGATCCTGCAGGCAGCCAACTCGCGCCGCATGAGCCACACGGCGGACGCCGCGGAGGAGGAGCGGTACTCGAGCGACCTGATCAGCAAGTTCTTCATCGGCAGCAGCGGTGGCCTAAACGAGGACAGCGAGGACCTCTCGCGCTGGCTCGTCAACACGCTGCGCGACCAGTTCTTCGTCGACATGTTCTATATCGAGCAGCGCTGCGCGTCGCCGCTGCAAGTCGTGTTCCTCACGTGCGTCGAGATGAACTCGCTCGGCTCGCGGCTCGCGCTCGACATGAAGAAGCTCACAGGCTTCATCGCCGCGGTCGAGAACCACTACTTCAAGCGCAACACCTACCACAACTGCCTGTACGTGCTGTCTGTACGCGATTTGTATGGTGGTCCTGGGCTGTTGTATCGTATATCCCACACAAGGCGATAGCTAACAGAACCTCAATGACGCGATTCTCTATTTGTCCCTATAGTCACGCTGGCTCGGTGGTCGCAGACATGAACTTTTACCTGCGGAGGCTCAACCTGAACGTGGACGATCGCACGTTCTTCGTAGGGCTCGTGGCCGCGGCGGCGCACGACATCAGCCATCCGGGGGTCTCCAACGGCTTCCTCATCGCCACGCGCTCCAAGCTCGCGATCACGTACAGCGACGACTCGGTGCTCGAACGCATGCATATCGCGGAGCTCTACCGGATCCTGTCGCACGACAAGTTCGACATCTTCTCGCAGATGACGCTCAACACGCGCGTGGAGGTGCGCAAGCTAATCATCCAGATGGTGCTCGCGACCGACCTATCACGCCACTTCCCGCACATCTCCAAGCTCAAGAGCAAGAAGTTTGCGATCTCGGAGGAGACCCGCGGGCTCGAGGTGACGCTCATCATGGAGACGCTGCTCATGCTCTCGGACCTAGGCCACACAGCCAAGCCGTTTCCCTACCACCAAGTGTGGGCAAACCGCATCTCGGAGGAGTTTTTCCGGCAGGGTGAGGCTGAGGAGCGCCATAACCTGCCGGTCTCACCGCTTTGCGACCGGCGGCTCGCGAATCTCCCGAAAAGCCAGATAACGTTCCTGACGCTGCTGGCCACGCCGCTGTTCGAGACCGCGGGCCAGGCGTTCGCCATCGACGAGTACAACACGGTCATGAAGGAGCTACACGGGAACATCCGCACGTGGCAGAGCATGATCGGCCGCAGCGAGAGCGCGCACGAGACGCTCTCCAACCACTCGGGCAAGGCGCCGAAGGACCGGGACCTCGTGCGGCCCGCGACCGTGGCCAACACCGAGACCCAGGATCTCGATCTGTGATAGAGAGATAGATAGATAGGATGAATTTGATTTAAAAAGTTGTGTTTTTGAATAGAGATAATAGAGACTACCAATGTTTTCGAAGATTGGTATGAAGGGCTACTACAGTGGTTCTCTTTATAAACAGCGACTCAGAATAGATAGACAACAGAGGCGAGTGAGTGATCCTCAACCTTCGAAGCAGCAGCTCAGCTTCGCTACGCTATTAAAACTCGATCTTCTCTCCAAACTCGGTGTAGTAGTTGGACACTGCGACAGAGGACTTGTCGGCGTCGTTCGGGTCGAACCAGACGCGGCATTTCTCGTACGGCGGTGAGTAGAGGTGCATCGTGATCGCGTCCACGTCGGCGTGCGGGTTGCCGACCTTGTGCAGCCCGAGCGAGTCGTCCATGTACGTCACCCCCGACGTGAGTACCGTGCTGGCGGTCTCCACGAGCTTGCCGCCGTCTTTCTGGTACCGCACTTCGTGCACGAAGCCTTGGATGACCTTGACCCAGCAGCCGTCGCTTGGGTGGTCGTGGATCGGAGAGTACTTGCCGCGGTTCCAGCAGATGAGCATGAGCGCGTAGCTCTCGTGGTCGGTCGAGATAAGGTTGCGCGTGTAGTTGCGCGATGGGTCAAAGTGCGCAAACTGCTTCAGCTCGTCCATGTTCACGGGGAATTTCCTATGAAAGAGACGCAAGAGAGGCAACAAGAGAGTAGGTAAGCCAACTGAGCACAGGGACGCTTCGAATAGAGCAAGCAGGCAAAAGCTAACAGAGAGACGCACTCGAGCAGGGCCTGGAGGTTGGTCTTCTTGTGCAGCGGCAGGTGCTTCTGCTCGTCGTTGTGAAAGAGCTCCGTCTCGATCGCGTCCACGAGCTGCGCCAGGTCCTTGGGGGCATTGCTGGTCGCTTTCTCTTGTTGCTGCCGTTGCACGTGCGCCATGTGAGCCTTGAATCTTGAGGATCTGGAAGGTCTTGTTCGCTTGTTTGCTTCTTGTTGTCTTGACGGAGCGAAATCGGAAATGAGGGACTGTGCGAGAGGGACAAAGCCAAGTAAAGCAAACGGGCAAGCAGCATGGCCTGACTACTTGGTTGAGATGCAAGTCCCTTGCTTTAGCTGCCGATGTACTCTTGACATGTGCTGCAACATCATAGTAAGCAAGTCAAGAGACAGCAACCTGCACCAACTTGCAGTCATTAAAGCGACACGTCGCGCAAAAGCGAGAGTCGGCTGTGCCAGCCAATCAGCGCTGGGAAACAGTGACCATCATTCTCGTTGCGCAGCGTTTTCCGCCGTTGCAGGGTTCACTTTTTCTGCACATCCCCCTCCTCCCTTTTTCGTAGCAGCTATAAATAGCTCTTGACGGATGACGCATGACGACGCGCTGCGCCTGTGGCCGATCCACTCATCAATCGGTCTGTCCGTCCATTCAGTGTCTCACCTAGTTGAGATGTATTGTTTGCGTCATGGATGCATGGCATCCATCTCGCTCTGCGCTGGACGGTTGCAAGGAGAGCACTTGCAGGCAGATCTATGCATCAGGCGCTAGAGCACGACATGCAGTGCCTCTTCAATTGCAAGAGAGTCGAGCTATTACTTCACCAAGCAAATGTGTCAATAGTATTCTATGATGTCATCATGTCTACGTTTATTCTACTGCTACGTGCTCATGCAAGTACTGCACGACAGCTTCGTGGTCATTATCCGCAGTCGCATCCAGCGCCTCCGACGCGCACCACTCGCTTCAGTTTTCAATGATACACCTGACTACTTCCAGATGACCATTCTCCAGCCCTGTCCAGCGCTTTGAAGGTACAGCCCTCGGTGCGATTTCCGTGCAGGAACATGACCACATCCAGATGGTCATTGGCAGCTGCGCTGCTCATCGCCTTCTTCGTGCAATCTTTGGGGTGGCTCTCATGTAAGAACTTAACGATGTCCAAGTAGCCCTTGGTGGCTGCCGCGTCTATCACCGCTTTCGTGAAGCTTCCTTTCTTGCCTCAACGATTCTCGTGTAGGATCTGGACGACTTCCAACTGACCTTTTGAGGCGGCCATGTCCATCGCTTGCGGCTTACACCCCTCGGTTCGATTCTCGCCCAAGAACTTGGCCATCGGGAAGTCGCCGTACATTACTGCCGAGTGTGATGCCTTGACTGTACAACCTTCACTTCGATTCTCATGCAAGAACTTGGCAATTTCGAGGTATTCGTTCACTGCTGTGTTGTCCATGGCGGTCTTCGTGCAGCCTTCGCTTCAATTCTCGTAGAGAAACCTGATCATGTCGAGGTAGCCGTTTACTGTCGCGCTGTCCATGATGTCCTTTGTACACCCTTCGCTTCGGTTCTCGTGCAGGAACTTGACGACTTCGAGGTGTCCACCAGCTGCAGCTCTGCCCATTGCCCAACTGGTGCACCCGCCGTGTCGGTTCTCGTGCAAAAACTGGATGACCTCGAGATGTCCGCTTGCCGTAGCCCTCGCCAGCGCTTTGAGAACCCTTCAACGCGATGCTTATGCACAAACTGGACAAGCTCGAGGTTTCCACTGCGAGCGAGTTTGTCCGTCACCGGCCATCGTTGTTCGCCTCGATTTTCGAACAAGAACTTGACCATCTAGAAGTCTTTATACTTCACGGCCTTCTCCATAACTCGCTCCGAGCAGCCCAGAGCGCGGCAACCGTGCATGAGCTGCAGCATTTCCAGAGATCCCGCGTAGTCTATGAGGTATTTCCTTCTGGAGTTACCCTATTCGCTGAACTCGTAGTTGCGGTCGTAGACCCACTGCACCAGCTCCAGGTTGCTGTTCCAGACCGCCTGCTTCAGAGTTGGATACTCGATCCTGGTCTTGTCTCTCGGAAGGTTCTCGTACAAGAAGCTCATCATGTCAAAGTCATGCCGACGCACAGGGTGGAACATCAGGTTTCCCTCCCAGACCCGCCATTCGGACTCCTTCTTTGCCGTCTCTACCATCCACCTGAGCATTTCCAGACGATCGTGGTGAGCTGCGCACGCCATCACGTGACTCATATCCAGCAGCGAGTTGTCTCGATTGAGTGGGATCTTGCAAAGCTCGACGACTAGCTCGAGTACTTTGCGGTTGTTCTCTGCGATCGTGACGTGCGGGACTGCACCGCGCTTGAGAGAGAATTTCTGATCCCTGCCCCAGCTCCAATGCGACGGGTCGTGCAGAGTGTACTTGGGGGCACGCTCTTTCCAGAGTTGGTACACTGGGAACAGCCATTTGGTTATCAAAGACGTGATGATGCACCACAGCACGGGGTCGATCAGCACAGCGAGCGCAGTAGCAGGAGGAGTCCCCAGGGCCGCCGAGAATTCGAGCTTCTGGCGGGGGAATGCCTCGCCCTTGCGGTCTTGAGCTAAAGCAGCAGCGGTGCCATCGCAGTCGAGGTAGTGTGCGACCTCCGCAGAGTGACTGCTTGGGGAGTGCGCACTACGAGGCGAATTGTGTTGTGAGCCATCAATCAGGGTGGACTTCTCCAGAGGAGCGAGCGATGAAAGAAAAAATCCATCCAGGCAGCAAAATCCGAGGTATGGTGTCGTAAATGTACTTTCTCTGGCACATATACCATACAAACATCAAGTCAGAACCCAAAAATCAGGTGACGCCAGAACGTGGATGACAGCGAATGGATGGCTGGGATCGACTGGTGGTGATATTTTTCACAAAGCAATACCTGGTACCGCTAAGCGTTTGCCACAAGAGAACAATGTGGACGGATTTGTCTAGAGCTCGAACTCCTCTTCGTGGATGTCAAAATCATGCGCGCCAAGTTCCGAAACCACTCGCTCCGTCGCGCTCTTGAGCGCCTCGGGGCCGGAGATGAAGATGCCGATCTTGTCCTCTAGGCGCTGGGTGGCTCTGGGAATGATTCGGATACCCCTGCTGAACTCCTGGTGCACCTGTGTGACGATCTGCTCCATATCCGGGCGTTGGCCCACTGTGACGTCGTATTCACTGACCAGGTCACCGAGAGTGATCACGTCCGAGTTGTAATACTGCTGTTGCTGCTGGTGATGTTGAGAGTACGTAGTAGAGCTCATGGCGTCACCTGTGGTGGGGATGCTGCTATAGCTCTGGGTCCCAGTGTCACGTCCAAGCAAATACCGGAATGTCGACACCGACACCGTTGACCTTCGACCTCTCCGCCATTTCTCAACCACCAGCGCCGCGAACACCAGCACAGGAAGCGCGAACAGCGTCGAGACCTCGGCAAAGTTCTCCAGCGGCCACCACTGCGACCCGCTCTGCATCAGTCGTCCGCCGCCGTACTCGAGCCAGAGCACGATTAGCGAGTTGGACAGAAGCATTACCACGTAGACTGCGACGCGGTAGGTGCGAGACCGGAGTGGCTCTGCAAATGGCTGAGGGCTGGACATCGTTGTTGCTGTCTGCTGTTGCGAGTGGCTGGTGATATTGAAGCGAGTGTAGTCGATGCGCTGGCTGAGCACGGACTCATTGGGCTTTCTCGTCAGGAAGAAGCTGGACGAGAAGGACCGTCCGTGCGGATCCAATTCACGAAGCCTCGTCAGCACCGGGTGGATCTCCTCCAGCAGCGACAGCTCTCGGAACGAAAACACAAAGTGCACCCGTTGCTGCTTTAGACCTCCTGAGTTGCTGTCAATAGTACTGCTAGAGAGCTTTGCGATGATGTCTTCCAGGATCGCGAACAGAGGCGTGACGCCGATGCCGCCGCCGACCAGAAGCAGCGTCGAGAAGTCTTCGTAACATTCCAGCGACGAGCCGTAGTACCCGTCCACAAACATCTCTGGCAATGCCTTGCTAACAATGCTGTTGATGTTGCTGTTGGTATTACCGTTAGCTTCGGCGAGCTCGACCAGGTCTCGCGTCCAGTCGCCTAGCGACTTGAGTAGGATCGTGAATGTCCTCGAGCTGCTTCGCGGCGCAGACGCGATCGTGAACGCGTGCCACTGTAGTCTGGAGATCGCCGGCACGTTCAGGTACACGAACTGGCCGACCTGGAAGGCGCCGTCGGACTCGGTCGAGCGGGCGATGACGATCTTGATGATCTCGTCAGGGAGAGCCATAAACTCGAGCACGCGCACTGGATGTAGCGCGTTCCACGTCGACACGCTGCGGCTGATCAAGTACAGCACGAGCGACGGCAGCAGCCACCAGATGATGGTCACCCAGTGCATCACCGCGAAGACCACGCCCAGGATGTACAGATGATGCGTGTAGTAGAACGTCTCGAACATCTTGCGGCGCACCCACGGGATGGACGTCACGCCCACGAGCAGCAGGAAGAACAGGCTCAGCTCGCCAAAGACGTTGAACCACGCCGGGTACCCTGGAGAAAGGTAGTCGAGCGAGCAGTCGAAGCAGGGCAGCGCCTTCTGCGCGAGAACGCCAAGCCTTCCCCACCACCAGTAGAACGGCACGGCGTGCGCCACGCCCATCACGAGCGTCGCCACGCCAAGCCAGCGGTGGTACTTGACGCCGTTTGCGTACGAGATGCCGAAGAACTCCATCCAGGCGCAGTTGCGTGTTGACGGCAGGAACAGAAATGCCATGTTGAACACGCAGCTGTAGCCAAACACGATGCCGCTGATCTCCAACACCGTGTCGAACGTGTACGGATCCCCAGGGAGAGGTATGAACTGCCTCGTGTAGACCCATCCGTACCAGAAAAGCGCCACGTTGCCGCCGAAGAGGAGCACCTGGAACAGGAGCTCGCCGTGTCCAAAAGGGCTGATACTTCCAAAGACTCGGGGTTTGCGACGCAGGAACGCGCTGATGCGCATCACGAAGCGCGAAGCAACTCGGCGATTCGTGTGATCGCGAGTGAGCTCGAAGAGCACGAGACTCACGAGCAGTGGAGCCACCGCCCAGACCACGAAGACCATCGGACGCAGAAACTCCCAGTGACCGCCGTTGAACTGCAAGACGCCATCCAGCGACCTTGAGACTGCGATACCGAACCAGGGACTGATCGTCGCGACGAAATCTTCTTGGATGAGAGGCGAGAGATACATCACTTGACCGAATGTGTACACGAACATGCACGTGAGGATGCCGACTTGCGCAGTGCTTCTCA